>NQII01001754.1:0-79496 GCA_002778355.1 Clitarchus hookeri | reverse complement strand
GGGAGGGGGTCTTCGGATGGAGGTTTTGGTGCTGTGGCAGTAGAGTGGGTGATGATGAGGGGTTAGTTGGGGTTTCAGTGACAGCCAGCCACAGTTGAGTTCTTGTTTCTGGAACGAGGGCAGCCCGTCTGCGGTGCATTTTGCAACGAGTTCGTGCCTCCTGTTTTGACGGTCCGAAACATTACAGTATTTCCCCCCTCCCCTTCCTCCCGTATTTCGGCGTTGACCGGATGACGTTTCCGTGTAAACCGACGTTTCTGTCAGGTGGCGCCTCGCGTTTGCAAGCCGTCGTGTCCTGGGAACGTTGCGCTGCAGGTCGACACGTCACGACGCCACGACAGACGGTCGACTTGAAATGTCTCGTCGTAGGTACACGGACGTCGGCCCAGCAGTTAAAATTTGCCGCAGCCTAAATGGTTAAAGCGCTGACTGACGTCGAACAGGAATCTCGCATTACACGCTTCCAGGGATTTGAAAGACCTCTGACCTCACAGCTTCTAGGCTGCCGTGATTCGAGTGAAGCGCCGTCCTTCTGTGGTAATTGCAGCTGAAAATAAAATCTGGTGAAGTTGATGGACTCGGGACCTCGGATGTCCACACTGTTATAACAAAGCAGCACCTAGGGTGGAAATTGGTTAGTCCTTGTTTTACTGCCAGTTAATACCAAGAAAAATTAACAATGTATTATTTATATGATATAAATATGACACAAGTATTTCCGATAATTTATGATACGTAAACTTTGGTTTGACAGCTGTTTATAGCAGGGAAACTTATAAAGGTTAGATTTTAAGTTAATGGCTTCGGGAAACATAATTAAAATTTATCTTTGTAACAAATTTTATTTTAGTCGGTTTGCGTATTTGTGAAATTTAATATAAAATTCAAAATACTACATACATTTGTTAAAATCAAAGGTTGCAAGCTTAAAATTAGTAACATTTATATTATTTATTAAGTTTTCATGTTGAAATCATTCGCATTAATCGATGCACGGGTTTCTAGAGTTATTTTTGTAGGCCCTAGAAGTGTATGCAACACTTATTAGAAAAATGAGAGTTTAAGACAAAATATATTAGAAATATACACAGGATTTTTTTTTCGAAATTGTTTGACACTTTCCTTCTCGGAATATCGTGCAAGTTTTCTCCGTGAGCTTTAATTTTCCAAGTATGTAAGTATCTACACACTTTGTTGAGTGTGGAGCAAAGGATTGCTCCACACTCAACTGTAAATTTTACAGGAACATTTTCAATAAACAACGAATCATCAATATTAACTCTGCTTTCTAGCTCAAATACAGTAATAATACTGCGTAATTTTACTCCAGAGTTTTAAGTTTCAAAATTAGTCTAATATTTCATATTTATTATTTTTTTTGTTTAAAGGTTTTTGCATTATGCAGGGAAGCTGATAGGAGTACGACTTAAATGCTAAAATGAAAAGAAGTTACCGTAATATCCAATGAGCCTATGTTTCTCTACATTGATGCAAATATATCTCTAATGAACTTCTTAAAAGCGAAGACTGTAGGTATGCCGTGACATCTTGCGAACAGAGATATCACTATAGATGTAACCAGAAACATACGCAATGTTAGTTAGATAGTCACATGTACACGCATGTCTGAACAAGGGCTCTAAACAACAACCCCTCGTACTGTAAACTGACGTGCAACCAACTAAATTACAAACGTGGGATTGGCATTACAAGCGTCAACTTCAATTGTAATCAGTCTAACATTTTGAAAGACACGATGTACAAGTCGGAAATATTTAGAGGTAGGTTATTCTTACATCAAGTAGAAGCTATGTGGATCGCTTAAAACATATAAGTTTACATGGCACTCTGTAGCTCCAATTGGATGCACAATTTGATGAGAATAGGTTGATTTGTTCCCAGGGTATAGCATAAAAGTCATATTTTCTCATGTGATGCGATCTTCATAAATGGTGGACAATTAAGATCGATGATTGTCATAGATGCTGATAGTATATTAAAATTTTTGGAATTATTTGGAACATAATGGCATACTTACCTAAAATATATTTACTTCTGATAAATTGATAATTTGTGACTACCCCCTTGGGTCACAGACATTTTGTCGATTTTCAAAAGTACAACTTGTCACCTGATATTGGTAGGGATCGGTTGATTTGTTTCCCGAGATATAACAAAATATTATATTTTTTCTTGTGATTTTTTTACAAAATTATGCAGAAAAGAGGCTCTGTATAGACACATATGAATGTCGTAATATATAATTCCAGCAAACCAAGTTATGTTGGAAGTCGATTGTTACATGGTTTCGTACTGTTATAATTGTCTCTCAAAGTCAGTGGGATAGACCAGGGTTGTTAAGGGATGACGGTCCTAATTAAATAAAAGAGTTAATTATAATTTCGTAATTTTATTAAACAGTACCTACAACAAAGTTCTATCGATCCAACATCGCACAACAAATTGATATCACTTACTGTTTATAATTAATGAATACAACCAGAGGTCGGCCCGCGGAATCTGCGGGTTCACTATCCTTGGGTGAGGCAGGTACATGGGTTCAAGGTGAAACTAATGAACATATATATTTTATTGTTAAGTGTTGGACAGGAACTGCATCTGACTACTTATATAGAGTGTAATGATATTAATGGTTTTCCTAGGGGGCTGCATTGGCAGTGTTCCATCCTTTGTGTCTCATTACAAAGACAATTTGTAAGGAAAGAACAACCACGATTAACCTCTACAGAACAACCACGAACCACCATGTTAAACATAGGTACCGTTTTTAAATTACATGCGATGCACACCATAGCAGACATGCGAAGCCACCGAAAGCAGTGATGAGACCCAACAGATAACAACATGGTAACTGCTCTGCCGAGTACAACACCCCTACCTCGGCATGCAAGTCTTCTGCAGACGACTTGAGTCCCAACACAGAACTTCAGACCTATGGTGTACCACAGCAGGTAAAGTCAATTGTCTAAGCGTCTTACCCACAGTGATTCAGAATGGCTCTGGCAGCGGCCGGTATCAAGACAGACCGCCTTGTATGATTATTTTAGATCCTTCTGGCTCAAGGGGCTATTAGTTACCGTTTCCTTTAAGAGGGGATGCAGCCTTAGAGGCGTTCAGGCTTAATCCCACAGTTCAAACCCAGGAACATTTACATGCATGTACATCTCATGGCATACACATTCTTCGAAAAGTCATACATGACCTTCATGTTATCATTGAGAACAGGCACCACATCTGTCCGCATGCACCTATACCTTAGCAAAGGGTGAAGGAGAGCAGGAACCACATCTGACTTCACCTTATGAAGGGACAAACCTTTTGTCAGCCCTCCGAAGTGTGCCCCTTCATACTCATAGTAATAATGAACTTCAAAGCGAAGCCATACATATGGCCGGTGATAAATGCCAGCATCAGGATGTATTTTAAACACTAAGTGATGGAAAGGAACCACATCTCTACGACTGGCACTCACAGTCGCCGAAAGGTCATGCATGACCTACATTTTACGATTGAGAACAGGCACCACATCTGTCCGCATGCACCCATGCCTCAGTGAAGGGTGGAGGTGAGCAGGAACCACATCTAACTTCACCTTATGGAGGGCAACAAAGTCTTATCGCACCTCCATGGTGTGCAACGACGCATCTCATGGCGCGTAAGCATCACCTTCCCTCTGCATTTATCCGGGCTTGGGACCGGCAACATCACTGCATGTGAACCATGCTAAATACAGTGATGCAGGCTGCAGCTGTCCATGGGTGAAGACAGGATTGGGAAGGTAAATGGTAAATACCTATGCGGTCGAATAGCAGACCCTGGCTCTTATTAATAGTCATGGTAAATACCAAACGGACCGGAAAGTGTCTCCGACTGAAAGAGAAAGGAAACTCAGTCGGGGAAGACAAAAGTTTGATGCGTGGAATGTAGACCCTGTCACCCTTGTACGACCAAGTGATGATCTTAGCATCGATGACGTAGTCGGACATGTTGATCACCAACAACCTGGTTCCATTACACAGGCCGTGCTTGGTGTCGAGGTTTCTTATTAACATAATGCAGCATCCAACTGCGAGAGTCAATGAGTGTTGAGGCAAAGGCGAAACAGTGAGTGAGATCAGAAACTCAGCAGGGACACTTATCGAATCGCCATCGGAGTCCTCGAGCTGGTCTTGGCTCAAGAACGTTCTCCCCTCTCCAGACAGGCGATACACCATGGTAGCATTTATGTCATCGACATCCTCGTTCCGAGGACAGAGTATCACCCACTGCTTATGACCTGCAATCATAAAGGCGGACCAAATGTCAGCAACAGGAAACAAACTGACAATGCACTACCATAGTTGAAACACCTCGGCACGATACTGTACCTGCTCAGTGAGCACCTCTCTCTCGAAGACGTGGCTGCAGATGTCTTCGTTCTGGGGCAGCACCAAGATGTCCGGTAGGTGCACGTAGTCTACGGGCAGGCCGGGGATGGGTGGAAATGTCCCCTCGCTAATCTGCAGCAGGAACTGCTGGAATTCTTCCTGGACTTGGTTCACCCGCATGTTGTTCCTGAGGTGTAGCTGTCTGAAGAACGGCCACAGCGGAGAGTTGTTGAGGCACGCATTGACCTGGTCTGCGCGGCGTCCGTGGCTGACCACAGGCATAACCTACCTGAAGTCTCCTCCGAGAAGCATGACTTTACCGCCGAACTTGGTGCGGTCATTCTGGGTGACATCTCGCAGGAGCCTGTCGACACATTTCTGCGTATACCACCCGTGGCGACATTTGTTAATTTGGCTGTGGCGTCCGTGTGGCGCCACACTTCTTTTGACTGAATAGTACGCGATTCGGTCACACAACATAAGTGTTTATTCTTTGGCGCTCATTTACCCAGGGCGTGGCAAATTAAATGTGATATTTTATGTGAGCATTTGAATGGACTGTATCCATTGCTGAAAATAAGCTTAAGGACAAAACTAAAAAAACAAAAAACCAAATAAACACCAAATTATTTTTTAAATTTTTCTTTTTTTTTCTTTTTCATAAACATTAAATGTAAATGATATTTTTCCACATTTATGTTTGTTGTATTGTTCCTTTGAGTAGCTCTGTATCCTCTGATATTGTATTTTTTTCCTCCTTTTATTATGGCATTTTGTTATTATTATGTTCAGCGTGGTTCAGTGGTCTTCACCAATTCTCCTGTCCAGTTTGTTGGCTGCTGCTCTTTGCCTCATGTTCCATTGACTGACAAGTTTATCTATACATAGTTCCTAGTTATCTGTTGTTCATTATCCGGGGTTTGCCTTGTTTACGGTTTCTTTATTTTTCTCTTAGCCTTTTTTTTTTCAAACCACACAGTCTATATAATTGTTCACATAAATCCTGCAGCACCACTCCCATTAAACTTTGAAGATAAAATGTGATCCAATAACAAAAGAAGAGCAGAAGCATGCGTGTTTAGAGTACAACTTGTGTTCATATAATAATGTACATTTTGTAGTTCTGTTCTCATAGAAAGCGGTACTGGTGGCTTATATTAAATGAAATATAAATTATAATATTGCAGACTTTTTAAAAATAAATATAAAAATCACCTTATTACGTGCGTCGATGTACGCGAGTGTCGCAGCACTCCATATTTGACAAGAATTCGGGTTCTTCTCAAGATGGCAGCGTCCGCAAAACAACACTTGCATGTGCAGCAACATATTTTATCTTGTTCACATTTCCCGAGTTCTTGCGGACATCAATTAACGCTCATCGGTCTCTGTCAACCAATCTTTATCAAAAGGAAAACAATGTAAAATGTATTTATAAAATTGTATTTGCATCTTGAACATTTAATTTTATCTGAATGAGTTGAGCCGCGACCGAGTTGCCACGAGGACACGCAGACACACACACACACGGACAGTCATAGAGTACACCTTTCTTTCCAGAGCAAAGTAGGCTAATAACACAGTTTACGTGCTTCCGAGACACTACTTCAGTATAAACACTACATTGGCTAAACAAGTAATGACGTAAAGTAGCCGGAGATAAAAAAAAAAGTTCCTTTAGATTCAAAACAATCAAGATAATCTGGCTAAGCCACCTAAGATTATAATAGATGCCCGGACTGCTAAACTGTAACTGAAGTAATAACTCTGATTCTCCACACTCGTCGACGTGAGTAAACAAGAGCTGCTCGTTGTTATGGTGTGATCAGGCCTTAGCTGAACGGCCTGCCTGATCACGCCTTCAAACATTAAACCAGGAAACGAGCGTGATTGCATCACCACCGAGCAGAAAGAAGACAGTTGCCTCGGTTATCTTTCCGGCATAAACACGTAGGCGTCAACCACATAATTAATTAATAAATACTCTGCATATACTAAAAAATTGTTGCAAAATATAAATCAATGGTTACGGAGACTCAATGTATGCGAACACTGCCACTTTAGTATGTCGACGCGATTGAAACTGACGTCACAAAGTGAGCGGGAGAGAGTACGTTTTCTAAATCAGCTGGCAGAACTTATTATATGAATAAGAGATGGAGAAGAAAATTAATATAGTTCATTTATGAATTATATTGGTTATTATACTTTACAGTGTGCGAAGAACGCTTTGTTCAACTTCGGTGTGTATTGCATTTATTTATTACACATCTATAGGCAGCTCAGGGATGCAGATATTTTTCAACACGCACCACAGGTTCGAAACATGTGAGGAGAAAATGAGATAATACGATGGAATATTACGCTATGCAGGAAATGGTAGTATAAAGCGACGATTAATAAAAATAAATAATAAAAATAAATTATTCGTACTAGATAAGAGTGGTTTTTAATGCGTGATGCGCGAAATATAGGAGTACTTGGGTGCGTTTCAGAGGGTACAAAAATTATTTGATTGCGATGCACTTCTAAGAGACGAGTAATAAAATGTGAAATTAATAAATGTAGAATAATGGATCTGGTACAAGTTATTTTTAATTTATTTTTGTTATCTAGTATGTACTTTGTTATTTATGGAATAGTTGTACTAGACTTTGTAATCGAGCCCGAAGAAATTAATTTTCCGCATAAGCCAGCAAAATGACTGAATATCACTGCAATATACTTGTGGAGTTCCGGGGGTGTATATTAAATAACAGTTATAATAGTGCCATTTGCTAATTTGAAATCTGTGGAACCCTATTACGAATGAGCCAGCCCATAAAACTTTGGTTACGGGAATACTTACTGTAATTGAATTTTCCAATATTTACACGTAACTTTATAATTCAAGGCCTTGCTAAGGTTCGCCTTGAAGAGACTTCCAAGAAGAACAAGAACAGCTCTGTAAGATGATTGTCGGTATGTATACCCGCGTCTCACTAAACAAATGTTCTAGAATAATGAGTGTTTGTCAGGAAAGATAAAAAATAATTTATTTTAGCTTGCCAAGTTTTACATTTATCCAATTAAGATATCAAAAATTAAATGCTTAGTGAAAATTATTTTCTAAGCCGCATGTTTAACTAGCTTTCCCATGCAAGAGGGTAACATTATTGTATACATTTTAAGNTGAAAATTATTTTCTAAGCCGCATGTTTAACTAGCTTTCCCATGCAAGAGGGTAACATTATTGTATACATTTTAAGCATATTACATAGTTTTTCTTGGATATAAAATTGTAGGAAAAATATATGTCAATAGAGGAAAATTACTTTTGAAAAAAGAATGAAATTAGTTACAGGAATTTTGATTTTACATATTTTTTTCGTACAAATCGCAAAAGAGAACGGGGCCACGGTAATGTAGTGGTCCGACTACTCGCCTCCCACCTAGGTGAACCGGGCCTGATTCCCGAAGGGGTCGATCCCGGATTTTCGCAGGTGTGAATCGTGCCGGACGATGCCGATGGTCAGCGGGTTTTCCCGGGGATTTCCCGTTTACCCCACCCTTTCTGCTGCATACTCACCTCACTTCACTTTCATCGGCTCTCAAGAACTCGATGTCATGAGCCGCCCAAATCTCTCAACTCAACTCATAAAAGGAACAAAATGAACACAGCTAAAATTACATTTTTTTGTCATGAAGAATATTTCGTGGAAATTTGCCATGTTTTTCTCCCTTATTAAGAATTTATATATAGAGATAACATTTAAGACCAGATAGTTATAAGTTAAACCCTTATCACAGCTGAACCACCAACCAGATGTCGAAGAAATTATGACGCTCCACTCTGTGATAAAAATTAACCCCTGTAGTTGAAACTGAACTTTGGAAGAAAACCACTTTCTGAAATTTGTAGAAATCAAGATTTCAACTTAAAATTATCACATATACGTAAAAATAAACGTTTAAAACAACTATTATTTTTCAATTGATTTGGAATTTNTTCAACTTAAAATTATCACATATACGTAAAAATAAACGTTTAAAACAACTATTATTTTTCAATTGATTTGGAATTTCTATTCAGTTGATTCGATATCATGTCAGGAACCTTCCTCAAGATCTAGAAAAAAAAATTGGCTTAAACCGCTTTAAGAAGGAATAGAAAAATGAAACATGACATCTGCGATTCACTCTGTTGTTAACTTCGTATGAAACACTATTTCAAGTTGCAATTTCAATTTGCGAGGAATTCATCTGCAGCGAGTGCGTGTTGAAGCCTTTGAAGGTCGCCGCATGCTGCTTCCTCGTGGTCTGGCGTCACCTGGAGGGGTTCAAAAAAAAATTACAAGGAAAACGCCTTTAGAAAAGTTCAGCACGACTTCGCTGCGTTTAGTTTTACAGGAGTCGCACGCATTTANTTCAACTTAAAATTATCACATATACGTAAAAATAAACGTTTAAAACAACTATTATTTTTCAATTGATTTGGAATTTTTATTCAGCTGATTCGATATCATGTCACGAACCTTCCTCAAGATCTAGAAAAAAAAATTGGCTTAAACCGCTTTAAGAAGGAATAGAAAAATGAAACATGACATCTGCGATTCACTCTGTGGTTTACCTTCGTATGAAACACTATTTCAAGGTGCAATTTCAATTTGCGAGGAATTCACCTGCAGCGAGTGCGTGTTGAAGCCTTTGAAGGTCGCCGCATGCTGCTTCCTCGTGGTCTGGCGTAACCTGGAGGGGTTCAAAAAAATTTTTACAAGGAAAACGCCTTTAGAAAAGTTCAGCACGACTTCGCTGCGTTTAGTTTTACAGGAGTCGCACGCATTTANAAAGTGGGGAGAATGCAGAAGGAAACGACACCAAGCAATGCTCTCTCCCATGGGGGACTCCTACTCGGCAAACCTACTGCAGCTAATTCCACTCGGCAACCGCTCACATACGGAAGGCGGGAGGGGGTAGAGGAAGGGGGAGCATACTGTCCTGCCTTCCCAGCTATACAGGGTGTTGCGTCCGTACTTCGAGGATATCCCACGATCTGTGACTGGAACTCTCTTTTTAGTATTGACGCTGGGGTACACTCGGATTAAACCACTTCCGGCCCGATTACACGTGTGTCGTGAATAGGAAGAGTTTTGAAGCGTGCTGTGCTTTAAGCCAACGCAGCATTTGCTTCGTCATGACAACCAATGAACTGTAGGCTCTCAGCGCGTTCAGCTGGTAAAGCGCCGCAGCTGAGATTTACGCTGCACGCCATTCAGCTGCGACGCAGCGATCGAGCAGTGGTTGCTGCGTCTACGCTGCTACAGCAGACGACAGGCATTAGCTGTAATGAAAAAAATTGGTTTCATATATATAAATAAGTATTATACTGTTGATGGAATAGCGTACAATGCATTTGTATATGAGATATTCACATTTACACACCATAATGAAGAAGGAGCACTGGATTATGGCAAAACCACGCTGCAGAAACTGAACAAACAAGTGTGTATATATATATATATATATATATAAAGTATAGTCGCTAACAGCTATTTATTGAGCAGAGCCTGCAGCGCTGATTGCAGCAGTAACGGGCAGTGCTGCAGCTTCGCTTCGCCCGCTAAAGGCGCCCGTCGTGTTCGACTATGGAAAAAGCAGTTCATAACCCGGAATAGTAGCATTATTCATGAATCAGTTACCCTCAGAGAAGAAACACTGGGCGCTGAGCCTCGCCATGTGCATCACGGGCCAAAAATAACCTTAATTTGCGTTATGTACAATTGTGTGCACTGGGTAGGAATAGGTTAATCACGTTACTAAGTAATCCAAAGGTTCGTGCAAAAAAATTTCCTGCAGTTTTATAAACAAATTTTTTGTAAAATGGTTCCCAAGAAAATTTTTGAAACGCCACATGAAGACTAGGGAAAAATTTTACCATGCAATACTGTGTAAAGTGTAAAACTAATGTTCAACCATATATTGAGAGAAGTACTGCATACTTCAAGTTTATAACAAACGTGAAGAAATTGTAACGGTTTGGTACGTTTCATAAAATGTATCACATAAAGATATAAGATTTTACTTGTGTTTTTCGCGGAAATTTCTTGCAAATAGTTTCCAAATAACTGTTTGGAAATCGTACAAAAATTTTTTTACTGTGTACCGTGCGTTTATTTCAAAAGAAACTGAGAACATTTTCGGAATATCTACCCCTAGTGCAAATGGCCGAGATCAAACATACGACCTCTATAAAGTAAGTCACGTATGTTGCTACGTGACAATCGAGTGAATATCTTATACAGCAGCCCTAAGGTTAGAATCTGCATAAGTTTCAGGCCACTTAATTTTGGTAAATCAGTGTCTTCTATTTACAACTAAATATTATAGTGACTACAAGATATTTCACGACATAATTAAAGCATAAAAGTGATCGTAAATACGCTAAAGTTAATATCACAAAAATGTTGTATATGCTATTGACGATAAAATGAGCTCTGTATGACGTCAACTCATTTGGTGAAATATATACACTGTGTTCATTACTTATATTGCAATATTTACTTTAAAAATTGATGGAATGATAAAAATGGCTTACAAGAAAAAAAGTAACAAGAGCCTCAAAAGTGCTCACTTTGCCGTGAACAGCCTATACGGTGTGATGACTTTATGATGACTGACCAAGCTATGTTTCTCCTCTGAAACAGTATCGTTAACAAAGTGGAATGTGAGTCCTTGATAAAGTTTCCAGGTTTGAAATAAATACCTTCTTGATGTTTTGTTTAAATGTCGTGACACGTTATCTTCCAAAACTGTTGAAACAAGACGAATAGTTTGTTAATCTAATGCCTACACTATTTTCCGTTGGCATACCAAGTTTGGTACAGATCGATTTTAATAGTTCCTGAGATATGACGGGGCACCCCAAAAAAATTTCAAAACCGTAATTTTAGAAGTATGTCTTCTATATGGCTGTAAACGTCAAAATCCTAATATTCTTACGGGACACTGAGTGCATCGAGTTTGATTATTCCATTAGTTATTAGGTAGAACCACGCAGTAATACACACACCTATGTATGCACACCTACACAGATAGAAATAATGCATCATGAAACTTCCTTTCATAAAAATAGTTAGGTAAAGAAGTATCTTACCTTGAATTTACTAGTTAGTGAAGTCAGTGAATAATCAAATAAATATTTGTAGAATAATTTATTTATGAATGTAATTTACCTGTGATTTTATGAGACTCTTGGTAAACCACGTTAGTAGAAGTTCGGGGTTTAAAAAATTCGATCGAGCAAAATAAATTTCATTCAAATTTGTAAAGTATTCCTAATCAACAAAAACATTTTTCAGCAAACATTATATGTTCAATAAAATTAATGTTTCTGTGGGTAAAACGATATTTACTTAAGTATATTTTAAATGATAGCCCATTAAATAATTTATATCTTATTGAATCACTAGTGTTTGCCAACCAGTTCTGACCGAAAGTAAAAAACATCTTATGAATATTTTAATTGCTTCTTGTACGAAACATCCTATCGAAGTTTATGACAGCCGATTTCATTAGATATGCATATAAATGTATTTCACCAAAACGTTTCAAAGTAATATGGTTTAAGTTATACGCAATGATTAAGCGTATATATAAAAATTGTTGAAATCAGTTAAATGTTTTCGGCTAATGAAATTTTCCACCTGAATTCTGAAGACTTGCTCATTTTGAATGCATCATTTGTTCTGTTGATAAAACTTAGCTTCGTTCTTGTACTACGTTATATTGCTCCTATGCAGAATTTGTTACGAATACGTTGAATACGTTTGGAGAAAATGCATACATGTAATCTCCCATGTGGCACCATCGCCTAAAACGGCTAATGAAAGAGATCAAGAATTGTTACACTAAACGCTATTACAAAGCATTGTCAGCACACAGTCTAAATTTAATTGGTTCAAAGGTTTAGGAAACATGTGATATCGTTATAAAGATGGCCAACTGTAACACTACATTGTTGCAAAATATAGTGAAAATCGGTTTTCCAGATACTGATTAAAATTAAATTTTCTGAAAAAGCTATACATATTACAAAATTTCATATGGAAGAGACTAAGGAATATATCGTTATAGTATATTGAATTATTTGATTTAATACTATGAGTGCACCAAATTTGATTTGCATTGCTTCTAAAATTCCTGAATTAAGATTTAGAATCAAAATAATTAAATGCCCAACATTTTCAACACAATCCTTAGAAGAGATTAAAGCACAAAAGTGGCTTCTCCTTCAGGTGTACAAAGCTTAGTGAAATTCGTTCAAGTAACCGACATTTTCTGGGGACACACACATCTCTACACACACATGCATCCACAGAAAGGTACGTTATCACATAACTATTGCTTTTCAAAGGAAAGTAGGAAAATATAACAACCTGCAGAATTTGGAAACGTATTTTTAATATTTCTGAAAAAGAAAAATACTATAGTTTACTGCGAATTTAAAAAGAGGGTCGTAAGATAATTACGATAGGAATAGTGACTGATTACTGTTTTTACGGCGCGATAACTACTGGTGGAAATTCAGAGATAGCAGAACACGCGCAGGCGATAACTTGTACACGTATAAATCTAAAATATTGTTTCGCTGGCGAACCGGTAAGAATGGCCTTAATAAATCAAGCGAACGACAGTTATTGCATTGGCGTTTTCAATGGGAACCACCTAGAACTGTACAATTTCTATAGCAGCAGAAAGAGAGCGAAGAATGCAGGAGGGAGGGGAGAACTTTTGATATCGCCACTACCGAGCAGCCAGAAGGGGAAGGACCAGTGGTGACAAGCGGATAATTGGACTAATTAAACAGGGTAAAGTATGGCGTTATTTTAATCTCAGTGACTCATCTGTATGTTTGACGCGCAAGGAAACAATTAATTCTACGGGAAGATTTATGCAAAAGTACGGCATCTTTTTTTTTTTTAGGGAACTTTATTCCGCTTCCTTCAGCTATTACTGCGAGAGCAACCTTAATTATTTCTAGAGACTCCTCTTTTAACTGCGTTGTTAAATTACGTACACGTACATCACGATTGGAAAAGATTAAAAAATATGGTGCGTAACATTGTAACCATGTTAAACTACATAACCGCCAAATTTCTTTACGTATTTGCTGTGTCTAATCTGCATTCATAGTTTTATGAATAAATTATAAATTCAGTCATTTTTCGTAAAATGCGTTTTTGAAGTCGTGGGTTTTTTTTAAATGTATAATATTTACTGGCCTTTCTGTGGCGGCTGTTAAAATAAAAAATTTATATGTAGAGGTAAGTAAAACACTCTCATAAAGCACGTTTAACTCAGATATTGAATGTACTGGTATTAATTCTAGTTCCTGGCAAGGCATGGATGTAAATAATTACGTTTTCTTAGTCTCCAGTCGCAATATTTACAGTAGCGTTGGTTCAATGATTATTGCCGTTAAAATGGGATAATATGTGAAATAAGTCACAATATAACAATTTACCCCGTAAAATATAAAACGGAGTGCCTTATATATTTTCTGAAAATTTTTATAGACTTCCATAGAGAACAAAATTAATATATATTCTTTATAATATCTTTCTCGAGATTAACCGAATACGACAGAAAACTGTGTTAGCAAAACTACCAGAAAACTAACTTTCTAAGGAGTAAAACATTACCCTCAAGTGATGGAAAAAAAATCGTTTACCTGAATTTAACGCAGCAACTTTGAAGAGCGCCAGTAAAATTTAACTGTATATTCTTAAGTAGTTGTAAAACTTATTTTACATCAAACAACTTCTGTATAAAAATTGTAGTTTATTTGAAATGCCTGAAATAACCGGAATTCACATAGACATAAACATACGTATTTGTAAAACGACTATTTAAAATTATCACATGATATTTTTGTAATTTTGGTGCACTATGTGCGTATTTGTATTAAACAAAAATAATTATTTCATTAGTATTCGAAACTTAGTACAGAACGTGTTTAGGAAAAGGAAGGGTTGTAAATTTTGACCGAGGTATTGTCAAAATGAGGATTAATTTCGAAATAAACATTGTGGTTCCTACTGATGTTGGAATAAGGTTAAAAAATGTGCAGGCCTCATTAGGGAGATGTACTTGCGGCGAAGAAATTGCTCACACGCAAAACTGCCATTAAATTTAACAAATTGTGTAAGTACGGGTGTTTGTAGAGTATTTTAATAAGAGCAGGAAGGTACTGATATGACTAATCAGCCTACTTTCCTCAACATGGGTGCAATTAATTTTTAAATAAAATCTTAAAAGCTGAGTTGGTAGGTAAAACTTCACGTTTCATTCAAAGCAACATCATTAGAGATGAAACCAGAAACGTATGCAACAGTAGTATGACAATAACAAACACACACGTGCCTCACCCGGGTACGGAACCCAGGAAACCTCGTACCATATTCTGGGGTACAATCAAATGCATTACGGAGGTCAGATTAAAGCATCGACTTCGAATTTAATCAGTCGAATGTTTCGAACGACAGTGTTTTCTAACCTAAAATATTTACAGGAATGCCATTTTGAACATCGTTGTCTGACTTACTCAAATCATGGCTTTTTGCTGCATTTAAGGTGAGCACAATTTGGTGGAAATTAGTTAAACTGTTCCAGATATATGATAAAAATATTCACTTTTTTCAGCTGGCACTATTTTGCACATTGATTGGAAAAATTGGATCTCTGTGTTCATTATTGATGCTTAGTAGAATGGTAATGCCGATTCGGGGGCATGGCATCTGGCTTGTCGGAGTCGGAGTTGTCTACTATGACGTCACAGGCGTGGTCGGCGGCCACGTTGGTCGGTGCCGTACGCCATATTGGTAGGCGTCACAGACAGGGCTCTATGCCATATTGGATATTCGTCCCCCCGTCATTCCTAGAAACTATTGCAATAAAAATTATTATATTAAAGGATATTCTAATAAAAAAAATATTTCTATAAACATTAAAAAGTATTGGCCCGTCACCTTAAATGTTCAATCATTATATCGGTTTAGAGTGTCGCTGCAGATCATAATTAAATTGTTCTACTTTTTTTCAATTAATGTTGCCTATAAATGATTTTAATAAAAATTAAATAATTTTGGCGTGCCCACACCCAATCATCTCTCCACACGCCACCACCCAACCCCTCACCACGCACCAACTCATGCCACACTCAACCTTCCCTCACTCCCCGCCCCTCTCTCCCTTCCACACCTACCTCTCCAACCCTCACCATCCCTCGAACCCACTCACCGCACTCGCCAAACCCCTCTCAATCCCTCACCGCCCTCACCAATCCTCACAAATAACCACCCTCAAAAACCCTCACCTTCCCTTACAAAACTCACCCCCCTCAACCAACATGGCCCACAAAGCCAACAAAATACTGAAAATCCCCCGCTCACAATGGTTCCAGTTCGTAAAAATCTATCATTGCACATTTCCTCATAACAATATTTAATTTGGTTTTTGTGCATATTGCATATCATATAATAATTTTTTTAATTGCCTTATAACTATTGTATTATTGGTATACTGCATACCCTCAATCACTATAACCTCAAGAACTATTCCGAATATATTTTGTTTACAAAAATTCATAGTGAATTTATGATGGTTTGCATTTTAAGTACATTTCAAGGTAAGCAATGTATCATAGAGCTCGTATTTATTTTTTTTTGTTGGGTATGTGTCTTAAATCGTAGTATGCCCACGTTTTCACAAGTCAGGATGTGAGCAAGCGAAAATTTATAGGCATATGCGATTATAATTTGCGAATTATAAAGGCCAGGCTTGTGAAATTCAATTTGCAAGCATCATTTTTAGCTTCAGAAAAGTATTCGTGTATAAGCTCTACGGCTATTAATATACATACTGATTAGGTGAATAAATATTAAAACTTGCACCTTTTTGTTTTTTTTATCAAAAGCAGTTTATAACAGGGAAAGAAATAGTTTAGGTATAATATATTGAAAGAATGTTTTGACTTTTTTAATTTATTAAAATTTAATACTAAAAAATTATTCATTTTCCTTTCCATAAAGTCTGTGTCCGTACAAACATCACCTTCAGTTCTAATTCGTTAAATACGAAACAATCTATTCGGGCACTTGTGAACTTCGTATCACTGTCCAGGAAGTTTGAAGGCAAATTCTCGCAGCAGACGCGGCACCGATATGCCACTGAAAGTTCTGTACATGATAGACAAGCAGTCACAAATCGTTAGGCTGCCATCACGTCGGAAGAAGCAGGAACCATCGATGAAGATGTCTCAGTGGAAAGAGATGTTGCTCCAGATGATGTGGTGCCGGGTTCGTCGTTCGAACTAGTCGCAGCAGATTTTGGTAGTAGAGCCATATGATCGAAATAAACATCCATCACTCCACCGAGGGAGGCCGTAAGAACTCTCTGTTGCAGATCCGGCACCGATGAGGTCTGCAGTTTAACTTTGCATGACCTTACATGTTTACAGTAAGTATAATTCCGTTAGAAATGTGACCCACACCATAAGCATTGATTTTTAATGTGGTTGGAATTGTTCATGCAGCTACGAAATTCATGGTGTGGTGTGGTGTGTTGATGCGAAAATGCCTTGTCGCAGAGGCTGCAGGGATACGTTTTCTCTTGTGGTGGTGATACAGGTGATGTCCCGAACTCTGCAGGAGACAAGTCAAATGGATGATACCGCCGAAGAAACAGATGTTCAGTAAGAAATTATGCTGTCAGTTAGTCCGAAGTTCGAGTCGACCCCACTAAAGACTTCTCAACTAAAGAAGTCGATGATGATATCGACATCATGCCTGAAAATGGCGATGGTGGTGCTGTTGCAACACGTGTCCCAACTAAAGAACTCGATGGTGCTTACGATGAATCCACGATCGACGTCTCCATTNGAAAGTTCTGTACATGATAGACAAGCAGTCACAAATCGTTCGGCTGTCGTCACGTCGGAAGGAGCAGGAACCATCGATGAAGATGTCTCAGTGGAAAGAGATGTTGCTCCAGATGATGTGGCGCCAGGTTCGTCGTTCGTACTAGTCGCAGCATATTTTGGTAGTAGAGCCATATGATCGAAATAAACATCCATCACACCACCGACGGAGGCCGTAAGAACTCTCTTTTGCAGATCCGGCACCAATGAGGTCTGCAGTTTAACTTTGCATGACATTACATCATTACAGTAAGTATCATTCCGTTAGAAAAGTGACCCACGCCATAAGCACTGATTTTCAATGTGGTTGGAATTATTCATGCAGCTACGAAATTCATGTGTGGTGCGGTGTGTTGATGCGAAAATACCTTGCTGCAGAGACTGCAGCGATAAGTTTTCTCTGGTGGTGGCGATACAGGCGACGTCCCGAACTTTGCAGGTGACAGGACAGCCAAAGAACTGAATGGTAGAGCCGAAGAAACAGATGTTGCAGTAAGAAATGACGCTGTCAGTTAGTCCGAAATTGGAGTTGACCCCACTGAAGACGTCTCAACCAAAAAGGTCGATGATGATATCGATAGCATGCCTGAAAATGTCGATGGAGGTGCTGTTGCAACACGTGTCCCAACTAAAGAACTCGATGGTGCTTACGATGAATCCACGATCGACGTCTCCATTANGGTGCTGTTGCAACACGTGTCCCAACTAAAGAACTCGATGGTGCTTACGATGAATCCACGATCGACGTCTCCATTATATTTATGACAGGTACCAACACCTGCTGCGACTATCTGCCACTCACTAAGACATTTATCAAACTAAGTTCCATAAAATTAACCTAGTAACTTATGTATCTGTCATGACATCATGAAAATATTGCAGTGCATCATGGGAGACGAAGTCACATTCACTGTTGCAACTGGTGTTGAGTTTACGAGTGCAGCGTTTGTTCTCACCATAGGCATTGGCAATGTGGAGAGGTATAGGTACGGAAATATATTACTGTTGTCACTCGCACCGACGTCGGAGTTTGCATAAAACCCAGATATAAACTTATTCACAGCACTGTGGGCGCCTAAAAGGTTTAACTATCGCCGATCTGTAGGTTTCGCACATGCCTGGGGCGCTTTGCGTATATGCACTGCGTGAAAACCGAATGTAAATTGTGGTATCGCGAATCGTGGATAATTTTTAATGCGCGAAATCGACATCGATGATGGGTGGACCAATTCCATTTGTTCTCAGCCGCAGATGATCCACCAAATAGAGTATCCAGCCAGAGACCTTCAATATAATATCTTCCTCTCCACAGCTTACCTTCTTTATGCTCTTTTCAGCACAGGCATTGACATCATCCACATTGCCGTTGGGAAGGGTGGGAAGGGGTAATATTGAAAGTTTGGTGAGGGTGATGAGGGCTGGTGTTTGAGAGGGGGTGATGGCATAGTGATTTGTGAGGGTAGTGATGGGGTGTGTGCGGTGAGGGTTTGGATGTTGTGAAATGGTGAGGGGATGGGTGGTGAAGTGTGGAGAATGAGTGGGAGTTGGTAGTAATTTTTATAATTTTTTATAAAAATTTATTTTTTACATGTTTATGTGAGAGAGGAGAGGGAATTAATACGTCCCCCGATGCACTGGGTACCGAAGTGGAAGGCCGAAATTATTTCATTTTTATTAAAATCATTTTTCTAGGCAAAATTACACGAGAATAGTAGAAAAATGGAATTATGATCTGCAGTGACACTCTAAACCGATATAATTATTAAAAATATTTTTTTATATTTTTTTTTTCACAATAGTTTCTAGAGATGGTGGGGGGACGGACACCCAAGAAGGCATCGAGCCCTGGCTGTTATGCCTTTCAATATGGCGGATGGCACCAACCAACATAGCCGTTGGACGCGCCTGTGACATCATGACAGACAACACAGACTTCGTCAGGCCAGATGGCATGCCCCTGAATCGGTATAACCATTCTACTGTGCTTCTAGTAAATACCATTTGTGTATGCAAATTGGTTGAATTTTTTGAATTGTTTCGTTAATACAACTTACAAGACAAAATTATTTACACCAATATTTGTGAAAAATGGTACACCAAGAAGGATATATGTGATTGAAATGAACTTTATACCACAGATTAGGTACACGACAGAACACAATTGATTAGGATTACAGAACTGTACATGATCTCTGTCCTTGGGAATTCAGTATGGTATGAATCCCCTACGTGCTGCAATCAGAGCCCCTGAATGTCGCGGCATGGAATCAAAGAGGACCTAGATATGTTCCTGGGAAATCTCCCTTCACGCAGTTTGTATGCGAGTCCACAAAGCATCAACAGTGGTTGCTGGATTTCCGTGACGAACAAGTCGCCGACCATGGTATAGAGTTTGTACAAGCTACCCGCTGTACAGTTTACTTGTAGCAGGCCAGGGAAGCAGTGGTAACCGTCGTTCATTGAAGAATGCTTGCACATTCCTCGCCATATGTGGCCGGGCATTGTCCTGCTGAAATATGACATGTTGAGTCGCCTGAAAGATGGGCAGTACCTTGAGCACTAGATTCTCCCTGATGTAGTGGTTGTTGTTCAGAATGCCCTCAATAGCTAGGAGTCGAGATCGTATGTCGTATCCAGTGGCGCACCAAAGCATCACACTTGGCGTTTGTCCGCTACGCCGCTCCACAATGTAGGCTACCAGAAAGTGGTCACCATGGTAGCGTCTAACACGCATGCGGTCATCACTGTAGGACATGTTGTAGCGGGACTTGTCCGAAAACACCACATTTTTCCACTCAACATGCCAGTGACGACGTTCACGTGCCCATTGCAGTCCTAAGTTATTTGTGGTTTCTGGACCATGGAAGCCGACACAATAGCATGAGTGCAACCAGTCCAGCCAGACGGCGTCGAACCATCGACGCAGACAGGTCCACTCCGTTGCAGTGCTCTAGTGTTAAGCCAACACTGTGGACGAGACTGTGTGGTTTGTTACGGCCATGCCTAGATGTCGGTTATCTCATACTGTGTCACATTGCTTGGTTCAGTACCCGCTCGTCGCTGTGTACGACCCTATTTTATCCACTGGTGCCACACACGCATTACTGTCGTAGCATCATTCCCTCTACAAGCCGAAATGTCACGGTATGACAAACCCGTTTCCCGGAGACCGATCATTTTGCTCCGTTCGAACTAACTCACGTGCTGATATGGCGCCGTTTGACGTCGCCGCAGCATGCTGGCACTTACTTTCACTTTGATTGGTGGATCTTCACTGACTGACCTTTGCATAACACGGACCTTTCCAGTCACACAAGAGAGGGTGCTGGTGGGCCTAAGTGTACGCCATCTCTCTGAAATAGTTATCACTTATTGCTGGTACACTGTTCTACACATCCTCCAATTTTGGATTCGTTTGGGCCTTTCTTTCTGGGTGTTGCAATTTTTACAAAAAAATAGTGTTTATTAATACCATTAAAAAAATAACCGCCGCTTCTGAAACATGTCAGTTTAGATGCCATAATGTAGCACTACTTGCGTGTAACATTTAGGAGGAATCGGTTGATTTCGTCCTTGCGATATGGCATAAAACCTCCATATTTTTCATGTGATGATCTCCATAAATGGGGGACAAAACGTTATGTACAAGCACATTCGCTGATTGTATACTGCCAGTATACGAAGTTAAAATAAGTGTCTGTCACATTTATAAAATATATTTATATTAATATGACCTTTCCAAAGTACAACTTCTTCGTCAAATTTGGTAATAATTAGTTGATTGTTTCCCGAGATATGAAATTAAAACTTTATTTTCTATTGTGGCGTTATCTTACAAAATGGCAGAGAAATAAGACTCTGTATAGACTGATGTGATGGTTGTAATAGATACTGCCAGTATACAAAGTTAATTTCGAAATTTTTTCGTTAGTAAAATATACTCAGTTAAAATTTTTATATAGCCACCATTTTGATCATATGTGCCTGACCTCCTTAAAATATGCCAGTTCACACCACTTACTGCAGTACCATTTGTTTGCAAATTTTGGAAGAAATTTGTAAATTATTTCCCGAGATACGACAGAAAAATTTTATTTCCTCAAGTGGCATATCTTACAAAATGTCTGAAAATTATTATACTCCGTGTAGATGAATTTCACAGTAGTAATGCATACTACCAGCATACAAAATTAAGTTGGAATTGATTAGATGGTTTCGACGATAAAGCAAACTAATCTAAAATAACTTCAAGGCCACCATTTTAAAAANAAGTTGGAATTGATTAGATGGTTTCGACGATAAAGCAAACTAATCTAAAATAACTTCAAGGCCACCATTTTAAAAACTAAAAATACTTGAAATACATCATTTAACAGCATCTTCCGCGGTAGTACATGTTCGTTAAATTTGGTGTGAATCGGTTAATTGTTAACCGATATATGACATAAAAACTTTATTTGTTCGTGTGGCGCTAATACATAAAATGCCTGACAAAAGTGGCTATGTTGGAATATATGATGCTTGTTGTTGGTGCTTTCAGCATACAAGATTTGGTCAAAAAGGTTTAATAATTGAATGCTTGATATATCAAATAAACTTATATACTCGTATGGCCACAATTTTCAAAATGAGTACCTAATCAAGTGCAATTTTTATTTTAGATTTGCTACAAGGATTAAACAAATTATTAACATATGGTATCGTAAAAATAAAAGATTCACATTATTTTATCAGCAAGCACTTCTCTTAAATTAAATGTGTAAATTTTTGTATACCTAATTGTATATCATGTTTTTATTTAAGCTCTTGGCCCACTATAAATAAGAATATATATATAGAATCAGTAAATGATGAGCTTAAGTAAATAATTAATCTTCACTCTCTTCAAGAAAACCACTACGGAATCTATTTATCTAAACTTGAACCATCAACACTTGGAAATAACCACACCTACTCAGCCAATTTGTACGAAAATGGCATGTAAGAAATGCGCAGCGTTTGCCTCTAAAAGTTAACTATAGTAAATATGATTTGAGAAACACCGGGTATTAAGTTTGTAAACGGCGTTGTCTTTTGTAATACCTAAGAGAACATGAGTCAAATATTTGTAAATGACAGTATTTTATAATACATAGGAGGATACGAATCAAATCATTTTGCTGCTTAAAATATTTATATTTTGGTTTCTATACAAATTATCCTTAAAATATGTGCTGGTGTGTTGAACACACTAACAAGTTTTTACGAAATGTCCTTCCAATTAATCATTTTTGTACCTAATGTGGTATTCAAGTATCCCAGACCATTTAAGTTAAAAATGATATTTACTTCAAATCGTTTGACAGACATTTGCTCTAAAGAGCGATTAACATATGTAAGTGCTCTCTACATTAGGAAATATGCATTATCATTGCTGAAACTGGTTCTTTGCCGCGAGAATTCACAATTCTCAATATCATGAGGATATGTCGTTATATTGTGCGTTATTTAACTTATTTTTATACCCCAGTATCTTAAAGGAATTAAAAAAAAACCTTACGTTGTCGTGGAATAAAATTTACCGATTCCTTTCAGGCTTCAAAGGAAGAAGGTAGGTATTAAAATTGTTCACAAATCATAGGTCTGTATTTGTGAATTTTTATCACACAATATATATATGTATGTGTGTGTGTGTGTGTGCATAGTGTTGTGCATTCGTGTTCAGGTACACGTTTCTGCGGGAAGAAGGTTGATTCTCTATTTCGACACTGACTTGCACAAATATCCACATATTGGGTTCCTAGCTTTCCAAATAAAAACTATCCTTCTTCAGGAAACAAAGTCANTGACTTGCACAAATATCCACATATTGGGTTCCTAGCTTTCCAAATAAAAACTATCCTTCTTCAGGAAACAAAGTCAACCGCTTGAAATAACCGCTAAACATTATTTTCCATTATTGCGCGATGTTGTTTGTAAGTTTCTTTGAAGACATGAACTTGCCACTCGAAAAAGGTTGCAAACACGGGTATTCGTAAGTTCCTGGTGTTATCTAAAAAGTACTTTTGGTATTTTATCATTGGTTTATCTCCTCTTCTGCTAGCCGATGCGCTTTTGTTGCCCCAGAAAGCAAAGTGGGTCGCTCCAACTGTCTCACTTGTGTAAGTTCTCAGAAGTCTCGCCATTTCCAGGAAAATGCACTTCCTGCAATCAGGTTTCGACATTGAAGAAGAGGAGGAAAATGTTAGCCCAGATTGCTGAAGGAATATACAGTCGACAGCTAGCGAGATCAGGAGATGGAAGTGATGGGGGAGTAGAGTTCAAAAAGAAATTGCAGAATATTATAATATCATCCGCAGACTCGAAGCGCATTTTTCACTATCAGTAACGCCTGTAAGAAGACTTTTTTTCATTAAGGTACCTCCTTTCTTGCAGAAAAATTTCGCACAAAACAATACATATGACAGTGTTAGAGCTCATGTTTTGGCAAGAGGGGCAATAATGTTTTAAACAACGTAGGATTTGCATATCGACGACATAATCGTATTCCAACTGTCACCTTTTAATTTTGAAATAGCTGCACTGCAGCTAGGTCTTCAGTTGGCCGTAACTTGTAAAAAAATACAATTTTATAAAAAATTATGCAGTCAAATATATCAGCCACGGTACTATATCAGCTATTTGAATGCGTGTCAGTATTTAATGGTAATTAAGCATATTTCTGGGCTCAAATATGGTTAGTGGTAATTTCTCAGTCTTTTCAGTGCAATATTTTGGAAGAATTTTATTCAAAATTAATAACTGTAACCTAAATGCATTTTCCCCAATTTCTACAACATGTCTGATGGGAAAAATCGCACGTATGTATGGGCTGTCTCGCAGTCTGTAACCATTGGCCAATCCATTGAGATGCAGTTTTTTATTTTCCTTGCTGTAGGAAGGGTGCCATCAAATTTAATTGGCTGCGTCCTGAACGAGCACCGACTTGTCTCAGTTACGTGGGCAAACTCGTTAAAAAAAATTAATCGATTGAAGACAAACGACGCAGTGGAACGTCGATAATGTGAACAGACGAGCAGACTCTTGCGACGTTTGCAATAATCCGCAGGTGAGTCCGCTGATCGTCGCCAGAGATGGGGATCTCTAAAAGCTNGAGCAAACTTGTTAAAAAAAATTAATCGATTGAAGACAAACGACGCAGTGGAACGTCGATAATGTGAACAGACGAGCAGACTCTTGCGACGTTTGCAATAATCCGCAGGTGAGTCCGCTGATCGTCGCCAGAGATGGGGATCTCTAAAAGCTGCAAGCAACATGTTTTGGAAACCAACCAACAGCAGCCGTACAAAATGCTACTGGAACAGATAATAGTCTAGGAGGGTCGTGACGGGGGAGCGGAATTCTGAAAATGGTTTCTGCGAAAATGTGAAATAAATCCAAAATGTTTATACGTCGTTCTTACCGGTGATGAGACCAATTAATTTATACATCAACAGAAAAGTGAAAAATCAAAACACACGTTACTGACCATCAGCGAACCACCATTAGATGCGAGTTAAATGAACAAAGTGCCTACTATAACGTCGGGTGCGACACGTTAAAATATCGAGTGAAAACGAATGAAAATATCGAACCATTGGTCCATTATTTTATTGTCGATTAATTGTATTGACACATTCATAACGATACTCCAAATGGAAACATTTCCCACCATATTCAAAACTTAAGGTGATGTTCTGCCAATTTAAAAATGATTGGAGTTCAGGAACATTACAACTTGCAGATCCGTACATAGTTATGCACTTTACAGGATGTTGTATCGATGGCTTCAAAGAAGTCGAGATTTGTCTTCACCTGCGGGGTCTAATTGAAAACAACGGTATATACTGTGTGAATATGAAGTCTGACTCATTTGAGCGAACACATAATCGTGGTGAGCTGTGTTGCTATGTCTCCAAACATCCTTCGTCGGGATATAGACGTCTGGAAACACTACTTCGAGTTATGCCTAATGGTTAATGGTTCGTACAGAGAACACTGTGGTGAGAGGGTCACAATGTATATGGTTCAGACTTTGGGACATCGCGTATACATTTACAAAACATTCAAAATTCCCCAACGTTAATAAATTTCTATAAAAAATTTGTTAACATGAATTACTTCTTCTCTAAATAAATTCAAAATTTTTATTCTACGAAGAGAATCGCATTCACACTTTTAAGCAGAACTTATTGGAGATACTTGGAAATAGATCAGAGGGGAAGGGGGTTATACCAATTCCTACGGCGATTGCTGATGGTGGTATACTTGTAGCAGAAACGTGTGTTGACCCGACACAATTTGCACCACCTTGAGACTGTCGCCTTCAGCAGCCAGTGTTGGCCAAATGCAGGAAGACTGTTGCTAGACAAGCGAGCGTAGTTTCTAAATGCTAACCTTCCAACCTGCAGTGGGGAACATTAAAAGGAGAGACAAATTCCCAGCGGTAGCTGTTCAATGGTTATTGTCCATTATGAAATGGCTCTTTAGATGCGTGTGGTATGGGTCGACTGGGTCGTTGCCGGTAAGGGAATATTGTGGTAAATAGGGGAAGGGGGGAGTAATGACATATATGACATAAAGTTGGAGTGCAAACGGAACGACATGTCATGAATGATAGACCCATCCTGCCATCCCTATACTAAACATTAACATCAATAAACTTAATGACATGACATTCGGTATCTCGATAAGATCATAAATTTGATGCGTGTATTCTGCCTTTGTTTACATAACTGTTAATATACACTATTTTTTGTAAAAATTGCAACAGCCAGAAAGAATGACACGAATGAATCCAAACTCGAAATATGTGTATAACAGTGTACCAGCAATAAGTGATTACGATTGCAGAGATATTGCAGACATCTAGTCCCAGCAGTGCCCTCTATTGTGTGACTCAGTCAGTAAAGAGCCATCAAACTAAAAGCAAGTACCAGTATTCTTCATCGACGTCAAAAGGCGCCATATCAGCATGTGAGTGATTTCGGACGGGGCAGAATGATCGGTCTCTGGGAAACGGGTTTCTCATACCATGACATTTCGACTCGTATAGGGCATCCTGCTACGACAGTGATGTGTGTGTGGCACCAGTGGATAGAAGAGATTCGTATGCAGCAACGAGTGGGTACTGGACCACGCGATGTGACTAGAGCATGGGATGACCGCCATCTTGTCCGCATGGCCGTAACGGACCGCACAGCCTTGTACACAGTGTTGACTCGACACTGGAGCACTACAATGGGTATGGATGGACCTGTCTGCGTCGATGGTTAAACGCCGTCAGCTGCGGGCTGGACTGATGACACGCACGCCATTTTGTCGGCTTCGATGGTCCAGAAACCAAAAACGCCTCAGACTGCAATGGGCACACGAACGCCGTCGCTGGCGCCCAGAGTGGCAAACTGTAGTGTTTCGGACGAGTCCTGCTTCAAGCTGTCCTACGGTGATGGCCGCTTACGTGTTAGATGCTACCGTGGTGACCTCAATCTGGCAGCCTGCATTGTGGAGCGAAAAGTGTGATATGGTTTGGGGTGCCACTGGATGCAACATGCGATATAAACTCTCACGTATTGAGGGCAATCTGAACAGGAACTGCTACATCAGGAAGTTTTCAGAGTCCGAGGTACTGTCCCTCCTTCAGGCGACACCATATGAAATATGCCAGCAGGACAATGCCCGGCCACATGTGGCGAGGAATGTGCAAGCATTCTTCAATGAACGATGGTTACCACTGCTTCCCTGGCCTGCATGTTCATTTGACATGTCGCCCATCGAACATGTTTGAGATATGGTTGGTCGGCGACTTGTTCGTCACGGACCTCCAGCAACCACTGTTGATGCTTTGTGGACTCGCATACAAACCGCGTGGATAGGGATTCCCCAGGAACATACCCAGGTCCTCTTTGATTCTATGCCACGACGTTTAGAAGCTCTGATTGCAGCACGTGGTGGCTTCACAACATACTAGATTCTCAAGGACATAGATCATGTATAATTCTGTAATCCTAACAAATTGTGTATTGTCATGTACCTAATCTGTGATATAAAGTTCATTTCAATCACATGCATCCTTCCTGGTGGTTTTTTTCATAACAGTTAGTGTATCAATATTCAACTTTCTTTATCTTTCTCTCCGCGTGAAAATATCACGTGATACGTCTTGGACTCACGTTCGTTCCTCGGTAATCTATCACATTACTTTTACAGACTTGGATGCGTGCTTATCGGTGGCATTCGTACTCGCATGGGTGGTAAGGGTAAATATTGGTTTAGGGACTTTGCTAGTGACTGAACTGGTTTAGCTAAAGGAAACCTAGAATCAATGTATACGGGAAATAAATTTTCATAAAATAAATATATATATATATATATATATACACACACACTTTCCTTAAAGGAAACAAAAATTTGCTTTTTAAATAAAGTAACATACATTTTTTTTTCATACGTACAAACATTTAATTTTTGCTTGTTATGGTGGGTATAGAGATTTTGGAGTTGGAAAACTCTAGTATATTATCATAAAATATATCCTCCTTTAAGGATTCCTGCACCACAAACCAGCTTTGCTGATTTCGTTTTACGAAGTAATTACACCGTATTTTCCAATATTTTTCTCAAACGATCCGATAAATCTGATGGATTATGTTCCTTTGATCTGTTAACACCAGTTTTAAGAGGCGAAGTGTAAAATATATAATAGATTGTTAAACTTAAATAACTGAATGGATAACATAAATACAGAACGCTGGGCTTTGCAGCAACAGTCAGCGACGGATCCGGCAGTCGCTCAACCGCATATTGCTCCCAGAACAGCGTACACGCTACTGGTCTGGTGTTTACGGCGCGACAAAACAACCTGGCTCTGTGACGTCGCGAGCCGGTTCAAAAAGCCAGCCAACACACCAGACTATAGGCCAATTTTTTTTTCTGTCAGTTAGATAGAGACAACACGCGCGCTGGCTGACTCTGAAGTTGTATTTGCCAGATGCGCTTCGCTATCGATCACCAAGGCGTTGTTACCAGGAACGTCAGTCTGCGATGCGGAGGGATCAGGGTTCGATTCTCGGGTAGGGCAAGATTATGTGTGGCCTTTGCAGATTAAAGATTAGCTTGTATTTAGTTTGCAAGCCGCCACCCGATTATATTTCCTAAAAAACTGGAAACATTTAAAATAAAAGAAAAACGTAATTAAAAGCAGCAGGCCTCAGTAGGGTGTTTTCTAACGCTTTTCCCTTTAGTTTAAATAATTTTACAGTTTGATTGTATTGCTCAACAAGAAAGACCGTATGAACGATTTTGTTATGGATTCAGTAATTTATACGCTGAAATGGTTTGGAAACATCGCTACTAATGCCGTAATTTCATTTTTAGTTGCGACGCTCTGCGTCTTTCGATCTCCCCCTTTTACGGGACTTTCGTCCGAACATCAGCGTGATTTTCGACGCCCACCTGTCACGGAGGTTTTTCGCGTCTGTGGAAAATAATTTCCTACCTTTTGAACTGCGTCTGAAAGCAGCTCCGTTGACCCACGCAGCTACGGTAGCAGCAGTCGGCCTGCTGCGTGGGAGTGGTGTAATGGGTCCGCCACCGGTCAGCGATCCGGCATCGTGGTGGCCTCCTCCAAGCTTGACTCCCTACTGTGTGTGAGCACCAAGTCCCGCACCGCAGCGCAGCGCTACTAGTGATGTGACGTCACGAGTTGTAGGCTGTGTTGTCGAACTTTCACTGAGCTTGTGGTAGAGCGCGCATGCACCATTCGCCTCTTCCTGATTCCACAACTAAACATTTTTAAGACATTATCGCCAAATTTTGCATTTATGAACGTTTCATTTAGTTCTGTTTTCGACCATAAAGAGCCGAGAAATGCCGCTTCTCGAGGTGAGATGGTCAGCCGATGCAGCACGAAGAGGTTTAGCTGAGGCTTATGGACGGAGATGACCAGCGGAGGAAAACTACAGTCTCGTGCTCAGATAAGTGTTTAAAAAGAAAAATATCTAAGAGTATGTCAGGCAGATCATCATTTTCAGACCACCAATTTTAATGTTGAGTATGATTAGATCGTGGAACGATACGCACTTAAACGTAAGCAGCTTCACGGCCAAGCTTTAAGACAATGTATTTGGTATTGCCGCCTCACGGTTGTTTGTATTTGCTTGCAAAATGCAAAAATATTATATCGCTGTATGTAATTTATGAATATCGTAAATGCAGAGAATGATTTTATAGCATCCTTCTATACTGGTTAAAAAAATCAATGTTTTGTATATTTTGCTATTTCTATTCCATTGAAAAACGAACCTGTTGAGTAATGACATGTAACATTGCCATAAGAGACATACACATTATTTTATTTTATTTGGAGGTATCAGTCAGGTCATGGTTCGATTAAAAGATGATAGGATCTGGCTGTAGCCGCTCTGTCTTGTCTTTCTGATCGTCATTATTCTTGCGCGGATTACTGACGCGCCGAGGCCAGCAGAAAGTGGATTTCAAACATCTGCGGCACTCTGCTTATCTCCAATTCGTTTGTTTATAGTTAAGTTTGCTTGAATTGCATGGTGAATATTGCTCAAAGGTTTGTTCTTCAATCTGGGAGAATTTGGTAAAGGAAGTATAACAAGAAAAGTTAAATTGCAAACCGGCGTGAAAGGCTGTTACGTGGGTACATTTTTATTAACACTTGCATAAAATGTCGACAGGGTGGATTCAGCGACTGTCAAAAGATGCACTCGCAAAAATGCTGCAAGAAGCGGGAGGGGAAGTATTTGAAACTGACGGGATCCATGAATTTCACGTGAAAGCCAGGGTTCTTAGGAAGGATGTGAAATGAGTGAGTCCAGTCCTGTACTAAAACAGATAAATAAATTACCAGCTGAATTTGTTAAACGTGTACAGTCCCTTACGTAGAATCATTTATCAGCTGTTTTACTATTTATTGTAAATCTTGATAAGTTTTTTGCGTTAAATGTTTGTTCCAAGCAATTATTGAACTATGCGGTTTTGTTTAAAATTCCGGAGCAATTTCGCTCAGATTTTACTTTAGCTAGAGATGAAAATCGGAATATCATGCCAGTCACGGACACGTGCCTTCAGCATGTGTCGTCTGACGTACTGGTAGCGAAAATGAAAAGGCAGTTACTGGAACAGTATCAATGGTCAGGGCAGTCAATGCGTGAATGTGTAGTCGAAGTACAGACCGTGGTGAACGTGTTGGGAATGCCACGTCCGGGGGAATATTTCACACAGATTATGTTTTTTTAATAATTTGTTACCTAGTAACAGCAGGTATTTCATGTTTGTAAGTAGGCCTACCACTTTGGCACAATTACTTAAGTTGGTGACGCGTGTGAAAGGAACTATTCGTGATAGCGTTGTACCAGAAATAATGTCGGACAGTGCTCGCAAGGGTTGCTATATGTGTGGAAGACCCAGTCATGTTGCTCGTCATTGCTTTTTTTAAGTCGGGGGGGGGGCGACACCTGGTGCCGGTAAAAACGCTCAAGGCCAAGTCCATCGGGTTGGTGTAGTTGAGGAACACTGCAAGTATTGTGTAGGTCAGGAACGCCACGAGTGTGGTGTAGGTCAGGGACTACCAAGAAGCGCATTTTCGTCAGGCGGGGCAATAGGGCATTCTGCACATGCTCCGTCCCGCAAACATACGGGATGTCAAACTTTGGACAGCGTGAGGTATAGTGAGAGAGGAAAAGGAGATTTGAATTATTATATGGATGATTTACACACACAGAGTAGGGAGAAAAAGGTGCACCAAGGAAAATCTGGGAAGGATAGTGTGTGTTTCACTATAAGTCACAGTGTCCTAAGAGGTGAAAACTGTAGGTGAAAGCGGCATAAATAGTTTCCAGTGTGAAAGTAAACTCGGTTTTCTTAATATACCTTTAGTTATTGAAAACGAAATCCAAACTACAGCGTTCTTGGATACTGGTGCGTCATGCTCTTTAATTTGCCAACGATTTTGTAATTATTTGTTAAGGACCTGATGTGTAAGGGATTGATCCGGGTAAGGAAAGATGAAGCAGTTGGTTTCTCGTCAGCCGATGGCGGAATGGTGTATTCACGATGCCATGCCACTTTTAAAATTAAAATTGGAAATTTTGTCCTGGAAGGTGACATTTAGTGCGTTACCAGAGTTTTCTAATGGCCTTTTGTTAGGTTTTGAGTTTTTGGGGCTGACGCGAACCACAGTAGATTTTCATAGTAAAGTCTTGGTGTTTGGTTTTAAACCTGATCAGCCGTGCGAGTTACTGACCAAACGTCTTGAGCATCTCCTTATGTGAGCTTCTGAGGATCAAACGGAGAAAGAGGAACAAATAATTGAGGATTTGGAGGTAGAGTTTTCAGATGTAGGGCCGACTCGTTTAGGTCATTTCACGTTGTGTCTTATTGAGTTAAAACTCAAAGACTCGGATCACGTTACTGCTGTTTCTAATAGATTTTCTCCGCCTTAGGTAGCAAATTTTAAGGCCATTATAAAGGATTTAATGTAACAGGATAATGTGGAAGAATCGTGGATTAATTATGCTAGTCCCGCTTTCTATCTGCCGAAGCGTCAGCCAGGACAGTATAGGATAATATGTGATTACAGCCGGGTAAATAAAAATATTTACGTAGACCAGTATCCTATTCCAACCATAGAATCAGTTTTTAAGCACGTATGCAAGGCACAGTATTTATGAATTTTGGATTTAAATTCCGCATTTTTCCCGTGTGATTTGCATTCAAATTCCACGGAATTTCTTGCATTTGTTACTCCTCGGGGGCATTACCAATGGAAACGTTTACCAATGGTGGTAAATTGTGGGGCATAAGTGATGTCGAGAATTCTTTTCCAGGTCTTAGGTAAATATCAGTATACATTTTTGTTTATTTATATAGACGATGTTTGTATTTATAGTCACTCTTTTAACGAGCATGTTGAGCATCTTCGTTTGCTTTTATTAGCTTTGCATGAAGCGGAGCTAAGCATAAATCCGGAAAAAATAACTTGGGCGAAGAAGTATGATAGGTATCTGGGATTTGTGATCTCCAGTGGCAAACTTCTGATGGACCTTGAAAAGACCCGCTCTGTCGTAAATTTTCCCTCGCCCAAGAATTGAAAAGGTGTTCGTAGATTCCTACTCCAAGTTTATCCCTGAATTTGCGCATATCGCTGAGCCTTTAAATGCCTTATAGAGAAAAGTGGTTCCCTTTGCATGGTGTGAAGATCAGGTAAATGCTTTTCAAAAGTTAAAATAAAAGTTGTCTTCACTGCCAGTTTTAAGTTTGCTCGATTTCGACAGCCAGTTCACTCTACAGGTAGATGCTAGCTCTTTGACTTGAGGTGCTGTGCTATGCCAAGAGGCGAATGGGAATTTAGCCCCGGTTCCGTTCGCGAGCCGTTTGTTGACAGCCGCAGAGCAGAAGTTATCGGCGTGTGAAAAGAAAGTTTTAGCGGCCACACACGGCATGGAGAAGATCTCTTACTATCTAGAGAGTAGTGAATTTGTACTTCATACAGACAATCAGGTACTGAGTTGGGTTCTTTCCACAAATAAAGCAGTGGGACGTGTTGCTAGATGGATAGTTAGACTTAGGAAATTTAGATTAGAACGCAAAATGAGTAGACGTCTGAGTAGCGGACTGTTTGTCCTGTATGTTTGGTCAAGATGAATTTCATCCCGTAGAATCATCATATACAGCGTTTATGATAGAATCTCGCGCGGGAATAGATGAATAGATTAATCTGATGTATGATTTTCATCGGAGATATATAACATTACAAGATCATCAACCAGTGGATGCTAAATGTCAGGCTATTGGAACCTTTATTATTGTTGGAAATATTTCCACATATAAAATCTGTAAGAGATTGATAGGATATATTAATAACAAGGACAAGTTTAGTATATTAGTGCCAACATCTCTCTGTCCTATGATATTTCAGTATTATCCCAATACTTATTTGGGGGGGTCATTAAGGACAACAGAAGACAATTTCGTGGATTAAAGAGATGCTTTGTTGGCCAGGGATGACCCAGGAGGTGGACAAATGGGTTAGAGGATATGAGAATTGCCAGAAGGCGAAACGACATACAATCGCTCAGGGACAGTATTCAGCATCAGTTGTGCAATTTCCATGGGAAAGAGTTTATTTAAACGTATTTTGGCCACTGTCCCGGACGAAATAAGGTTTTACTGCATATATTGTAGCCGTAGAAAGCTTCAGTAAATTAATTTTCTTTTTCCCGCTGAGGTGTCCGTAAGATCAGTAGAGATCCTTATAATTGTTGGTAAAAGACTTTTTCTGTTTTTGGATCGCCTGTGCATCTGGTGACAGATAACGCTATGTATTTTGTGTAAGAGGAGGTGAAAAATTTAGCCTTTTTGTGGGGAATTAAATTAATTCAGACGTCCCTTTACTACCTTCGCGCTAACACCATGGAGCGCTTTAACCACAATTTGAAAGAGGCCTTGTAGGATTTCCAGACTGGTACGCACCGTGAGTGGGATAATGTGCTTTATCTATTTTTAGTGTTTAATAATGAACAGAGAAAGGCCACTAGAAGTGTGCCTTCTGAAATATTTTTAGGAAGCGTTATGTTTCACCCACTCATTAATGTTTGGTGTTTAAATTCTTTTTTCTGGGAATCTTTGCAACCTAGTGAGTTGGATGATGTGTGGGCAGAAGCTTCTAAATATCTTCAAAGGTGTAATCGTAACATAGCTACTAAGTATAATGAGAATTTTGCTCCTGTCTCTTTCAAAGTGGGAGATCTGGTTTTATTGGAAACGCATCGTTTGAGTTCTAAGGCAGCTATATTTAAAGCTAAGCCAGCACCGAAGGTTGCGAGTCCATTTATTTCCAAGCAACTTTTGTCACCTGTCGCACTTTTCTTGGAAGATGAGAAGTTTCACAACCGAAGTAATAAAACCCGCGAGTCACACCTGAAGTTGTTTAATTACACTAATGTTTCAAATGTTGTGTGTTGAGTTGTCTCTGTTACTGTAGCACGAGTTTGGCGTTTCCCTTCGTTCTTTTTATTCATGCTTGTCTCGTTTTTATCTGCCGTACTTATATTATGTTAACATGTGTATTGTTTCACGATTGCACTGGTTTAAGTGTAGAGAGTAGGTGTGATTAGCACCAGAGTCCCGTAGTGCTGGTTATAGCTGTTTTGCCGAACTACCGCGAAGTTCCTCGAACGTGGCTGGTTTGCTCATTCTGCTGATGACTTTGTTTTGGACCAGTGAGGGCGAGATGGCGTGTCAAGCGGTTGCTGAGCACTGCTGCAGTGGAGCCTTGAAGGATGCGGCTGATATCTTGACCCTCGCCGGGACTGGCCATTCCAACGGAACCCCCAGGCTTTTCGCTGCTGCTTTGCTCCGAAGTCAGCGCTTCAGGGCTGGAGAATGAGACGCCATGGGTCTTTCGATCTCCTCGTTTTACCGGATTTCCGCCCGAACCTCAAAGTGATTTTCAACGCCTGCCTGTCGCGGAGGTTTTTCGTCTGTGGAAAATAATTTCCTACATTTTGAACTGCGTCTTGAACCAGCTCCGTTGACCCACGCAGCTGAAGGTAGTAGAAATATTTATTCTACAGTTCGCTACCCATGTGCATTATCTTTAGTGTAAGATATTATTTTTAATATGATGCAATTAAAACAATATTCTTAGATTTTTATAGTCTGCATTAAAAGGCAGTGTCAGCATATACCATTTTTCAACGGTTTCGTCCGATAAAATTAAATTTTAATGTGCGTGCTAGTGAACGAACGCTGCCTGCTTTCACTGTCCGGATGTTCTGCGGGCACGTTCTCAGCGGTCTCCAGCACCAGTGTGCGAACATCCGAGAGTGGTTGTGCCGGGAAACAAAGCCGGTTCGACTCGACGAGAGACGAGCTCTATAGCCACGCCAAGCGCAGCCCCCAGTAGAGGCGAGGCCATTGCAAATCGCTCTTCTCTGAACATACTTTAACAGTTACAGCGAGTGGCAGGCACCCAGTAACGATGGTAACGATGGTGACGATGGAGGAAAAAAAGTTGCATGTCTTAATGTCGAATCAAAAGCATAAAATAAAAACNCCAGTGTGCGAACATCCGAGAGTGGTTGTGCCGGGAAACAAAGCCGGTTCGACTCGACGAGAGACGAGCTCTATAGTCACGCCAAGCGCAGCCCCCAGTAGAGGCGAGGCCATTGCAAATCACTCCGCGTTTCCAACGTTGAAGGCTGCTCACGATAAAGTGAGCACTTTTGAAATCAAAATTAGAAAAAAAAATCACTGCTCTTCTCTGAACATACTTTAACAGTTACAGCGAGTGGCAGGCACCCAGTAAAGATGGTAACGATGGTGACGATGGAGGAAAAAAAGTTGCATGTCTTAATGTCGAATCAAAAGCATAAAATAAAAACNAGATGGTAACGATGGTGACGATGGAGGAAAAAAAGTTGCATGTCTTAATGTCGAATCAAAAGCATAAAATAAAAACTTGTGATAGCTTAAATAATTCCTTTCGTTTTCTGTTTTAAATGTATCTAATTGTAAGAATTAACCAGATTCGTAAAAAAAAAATACTTTTCTCATAATTTTATAGTTTTACTTGACCGATGCATGAATAAAGTGATGAGGTCAATTGCAATGTTAATTTTATGTAAGGCGAAAGAAAAAACAATGTGCCCATGTAAGACCAAAAGATAAGAATCAAATACAATTTAATATTGAATTCCAACAAACACAGAAATTTTTTGATTCCTTGTCACAAACAACTAACAAAATGCCACAAAAGCATAGCATACAAAATTGCATAACTAGTAATAAACAAATTACCAAAGAAACCCAGCACAAACAAATATAAAAGGAAGCGTAATACAAAATAGGAAGCTGTAATAAATTATCATGTTGGGCGAACGTACATTGCTCAAAAGAGAGAGAATAAATGATGTGTATATATATATATATATATATATATATATATATATATACATATATAAGACTTACTTGTGTGGTTAAACAAACTATAGGCACAAGGGAAAATATATTTTCTATGAAATTATAAGACGTGATTTTCGGTTGTGTGGTAATTAAATATTTTCTTTGTATTTATTCATTATGTCTTTTCTTTTAAAAACAAAAGGGTAAAAAAATGACTGTCATCACAACAAATAATTATTTACTTTTCTTTCAAAACAAATTAATGACAATTTAAGTAACCATAAAAGGAGAGAACGCAATACAAGATTAATGATCAGTTCTCAGAAGAATGAAAGCAATNTGACAATTTAAGTAACCATAAAAGGAGAGAACGCAATACAAGATTAATGATCAGTTCTCAGAAGAATGAAAGCAATTAAGCTTGACAATAAATCAGTTTAAATAACGTTATAATTCAATGATTAATATCTATAACATTAAAACAAAACATCAAAATAAATAATAGTGTCTTTCATAACATAAATTGATGCCCTTTTCCAAAATAGAAATTATTCCAATTTATGAGGCTGATAAGTATTAAAATGGGGTCCCTCGGATGCATCCCTAACAACTATTAATGCTAATTTGCATTAAAATAAAATAAAATGTCTAACATTAAACTTAATGCAAATTTTATATTAAGAACAAACCAACTGTTTACAGATATGAAATTCACTTAACAACCGATAAGTACTTTACGATTAAAGTTTTAAAATAGACAAAACGAAACTTTTCAATTCACACGTGCGTGTTATAAAAAATATTAATTTTAGAAAACAAGTTAAATTCAGAAACGTCCCGTTGTAACTTACCTGTATGATGACCTTAGGAGCAATGAAGTAACATCCCGTTCGAGAAGATGACATAGTTCGCTGCCGAACAACCAGGATGGAAGAAATGAACTTGACTATGTCGCCACCAACATAGAAAGGGGAGACGACGTGTTGAAGGGTTCCCATGACAAAAACAAAATATAGTCAGCACGTGTAGAAATGTTAGGCCAAAGTGTACAGTAAATCCTAGCCTGCCACTTGCAGTAAAGACTAGCCTGCCACTTGCAGTAAAGGCTAGCCTGCCACTTGCAGTAAAGACTAGCCTGCCACTTGCAGTAAAGAATAGCCTGCCACTTGTAACAAGAATAGCAGGTCAGTTGCAATAACGATTAGCGTGCCACGTGCACCCTCACTAAAACCAAAATATAACCATGACAAATTATTGAGTGAAAATATTTGGTGCACAACGAAAACGACTATAAAACTGAAGTGTTTCCCACCAAGGAGGAGAAGTAGAAAATATCCAGTTCACATATTATAGTAACTTGCGAAACAAACACCAACAAATCACACGCCACAAAAAAAAGAAACTATTGAAGTCTACACTGCTGCCGCACCAATGAAACTATAGCATTAAAAATAACCGTTATCTCAAGTTCCGAAGAACACAGTCACCAAAGCTGGGCAACACGCCATCTCGACTCTGTGGCTGGACAGAAAGTGACGAGAAGAAGCTCGTGGAGCCCACAGAAAGATAAAACAAAAGCTGAACGAAAGCTTAGATACACGAAGCTAGATGTCGAAGGCTGCCCAGAAGAGGCGAAGTGTGCTGAAGTGCACAGAGGTGGGCGAACATAATGCGTCAACAAAGGAGCATTTCTTATGTGACATCACGCGCAAAGCGGCACGGGATACGCCGAGAAAATTTGCAAGAACTGCAGCTGCCGGGAAGTGAGTGGAAGGGGTAGCCTTAGATGGCGACTGAAAGAATTCGCAACACAGCATTGCACATCCGGTTGGTAGAGAAACGATCTCTCCTGAAACACGGGTCTGCAGGTGAGATGGGATTAGAAACGTAGCTTTCTAAGCACATGCCAAAACTGAATTGTAATTTAAGTAACGAGAAAAATACGTAAATGATAAAATAATGATAAACAATTATTAAATAAACTGAAATACGTTAATATCACATTACACACGCTTCGATAAAAATATTAATAAAATATTTACCACAAAGTTATTTCATAACACCGGACAAATATACATTATTAAATGAACAAATAAATCGCAGATACTCAAATGGATAATGAAAACATCAATTGTCGCATTGATTAAATATCAGAGGTACTAAAACCATTAAATACTGGTCGTGGTCGCTTTTATTGAATTAAATTCTGAAAATTATGTTTAAAAATTGTTTAGAAATAGTTCACCAGCAGTGACACAACAATAGAATAGTCGGGGCGTATTTTTAAATGGCACAACAACGTACTGACACGTGTCTGGGTTGGTCACGGGGTTCCGGCGATGAGACAAATGCCCGGAGAGCCCCAACTAACCAGTAATAGGAACCCGCTCGGGTTAGCACGAGACTCTCGAGGTGGACCGTGCTCGTGTAGTCCGGGCTAATGGACCCTGCGCCCCGTGTAACAAGGTCACGCGTGGATGACTGACGTCGGCGGCCAGAAATGCGACGTAACACACACACCCCCGAGCTGGGGTATTGTGGGGGCCCCCAGCACGCCGTTCCAACCGGCACAAACACTTCAAATTACAAAAATAATATATCAAACTTACGTGATGTGGAGAAACGTGGCAGGTAGTTGACGGTTGTAGGAGGTCGTTGCCCTTAAGATACCCACACACACACATCGATTTCAAGAAAACACCAGTTGTATTTGAGAAAGTCCTGATGAGATGGTACACAAAGTGAAACGGGATTGTGGCACGAGGAACCGTTATGACAAATACGTCAACGGACGCGACAAAAGATTATGTTGCACGCTATGCCGGAGGGGCCGTCGAGTCTGCTCCGGAAGGGAGGGGGCGTATTCGGGGGTGCGCAAGCAGTTAAATAAAAATGCTCCGGTACTATTGAAGTCTATTGCGGTGAACGAGGTTGAAGTACAAATTGCTTCACCCCCGAGCCACGTGACGTGGCCTGCCTTGATGCCCGCTACTCTCAGACTGAAAAAGGGTTCACGTTGACATACAAAAAAAGTGGTAAAATTTACGTGGCAATAATTTGTATAGCTTTTTCAATATTTTTTTAGTGAGTCTTTGCTACTACCTGAAAGAGATAATACACACATAGAACACTTTTAAACATGGAGAGAATAAATATATATTACTTAAAAAGTATTTTAAATAATATTAAAATTACATAGATTTGTCGTAAGAATTTTGGCGTGGTTCAGTTAGAGTTTAATTGTTCCACTGCCGGAGTCAAAGCACGTATCTCTAATTAATTATCAACGGTGCTCGTTAAATACATCACTAATTTTTACTACGTCCTTTTATTACGGTTAGACGATGCACTAATTATATTCTCATAAAGTTACAGGATTAATGAGTTCTCGGGGACCACGTGGTCGGGCACTTTGCACCATCGGTGTTCTGTTACCCGCACAGGGATTTTCTCACAGCCATTTCCCGTATTGCTAATAATTGCGGTAGTAATTATGAAGGGTTTAACGGGCTTTTAAATGCGGTCGAAACATAGTTCTGCCTTGTGGCAGTGAAAGTCACTACACAGAATTTGGTAGCATGACTTGGGCGTGTGGCCTCCGGTCGGACGGCGTGCAGCATGTGCCTTGCGTAGATAGTTCCTACCTGCTCCTCTAGGTGGTGTGCGTGGATCGACAAGGGCGCTGGGGGAAGCGACGTTCGGTGTCAGTACATATAAATAGATCCTAAGTAGCGCTTACAAAAGTGCTCAGTTTACCGCGAACAGCCTATATTGAAATAGTTAGATAGCTTTGTTATCGTCACTGTATGCTGGTGGCGTCATTGTTCTTATCTTTCTGAGACAAACGTGGACCACGGTAGTGTAGTGGTTGAACCACTCGCAATTCCAGGTTCGATTCCTGGTGGGATAAAAGTCAAATTTTCTCATGTGGGCAACGAGGTGGACGTTGCCGCTGACTGGACGGTTTTCAACGGGTGCTTCCGTTCTCACCACTTTCGCATTCCATCGCTGTTACATATCCACCACATTGCACCCCATAGAAGCTAATAAAAAAAACCTCTGTTGTAATGGGTGTCCAGATATAAGTTTTACCCTACTTTCCGAATGAAAGATAGGCTTATGCAATCACCCGAATGTCTGCCTGGAATGTATATCCCACCCCCTTAATAAATTTTAAACCCGCAAACCAAATTTCCCCTAACTGCGTCCACATATAGTATTTATAAATTAATTCTATAGTTTTCGATTGCAACGTTTTTTTTTAATGGCGGAATTTTATAAAATTTAGGTCACTGTGTTATATTTCGGGAACTATTCAAACGGTTTCAACCAAATTTAGTACGTTGATATTGCATGATATAAACACTGAAATTAGAAAGCAACAAACTTATTAATCTGTCATTTTGGAAGATTGTGCAAATCGAAAAAATTAAGATTTTCTATTATATCTCGGGAATTATTAAAATTATTGAAACCAAATTTGGTACGTCGGCGGTACATTATGTAAGCATTGAATTTATAAAGTTGTAATGTTATTAATCAGCCAGTTTGGAAGATAGTGTAACATAAATATAATTCTCGTAATTACACAACCGCTTCCTGCCATTTTTTGGCATTTAAATAATACAATAGATTGTCACGTCGGCTCCTGAAATAAATTAAAACTGCACTTAAACTATTACTTGAATGTAAAATTTAGTAGGAATCGGTTGATTTTTTCCCGAAATATTACATTAACTTTTTATTTTTCACATGCCACTATCTTACAAAATAGCTACCAAAAATTAAAGTTTATACACATTTGATACTGGTAAAAAAAACTTTCAGCATAACGATTTTGGTCGAAATTGGGTGGACGTTATTGTAGATATTGCTATGAAACCCAAAATATCCCGCCATTTTGAAAATAAATGTCTTATCATGCAAAAATTCGACATTTGCATGGTCAATCATACAAATGTGAAACTACAGTAACTCCCGTAATAAGGTTTTGTATATTATATCGCAAAAATATACAACACACTGAACGTACAGTATACAGAACGATTTTTGGTACTTAAACGACCTTAAGTACTTTCTAAGTACACTGCTGAATATGGAAACCGCTACGCCCATAAGATTTCATCCATTTTCATTAAATTTGAGACCACATACAGTTCCAAAGACGCAATGCAAATGGTAATTGACATTGCAGAAACATCACTGCAAAATGTGATATAGTGGGTTTTTGTAGCTAGTACTCAGTGCCTAAAAGCGCCATAAAACATGCTGGAAAGGCAGAAGAAGTCTGCGTGTTAAGAGGCAGATCAGTATACTAGGGTATCGTGCTCGCGAACACCCGGACTTATATGAACGAGGTCGTGTGATCGGGTAGTACGAAGTAGGATGGATTGGTTCGTCATACAGTAATTCATGTTTGTCGTGCAATGACCACTATGGCAATATATGTATACAGATGTAGATGCGTTCAAGTCGTACGTCACGTAGAGCACATAGGTGCTGGTCCTGCCAGACTCCCTACATACATATATGAGACACAACCGAAGCCGTGCTTTTATTTGTTAACGGGGTGCTCTTAGCCGTTAGGCCATTCCACACCCCGGCCTCCCAGTAGGCGGGGAAGAGGGATCACGCCCTCTCAATGCAGACATGACCAGCGCTTACCGAAATTGACCAAATCCGTAGCTCTGACCTGTTCATCAGGCCGCACCGATCGTAGCCCCAATCTGATTTACCAGATCGCACCGAGCATGTCCTACCTCAAGGCCTGAGATCCTAGCACTCAGTTTACCAAGCGTGTGGTCTGGCCGGAGCACTACCCACACCCCTGACTACATCTCGGGGACGCCCCCAGAGCAGTGCCCTGCTCACCGCCTGGCTCCTCAATAAGAGGAGGAATCTCTTAGAGCCTCCTCCAGTATGCGGAGTCAACCACTGCCAGCACGAGTCCAACCTCACCTGATCCGTACACCAAAGAGAACCTCTGGATGGTCCAAACAGATCGTCCCGTGCTACCTCTTATTTTCCATGGCACTCATGGGTTTTCCAATGCCTGACCAACAGGGACCCACCCACGGGCAGGGAGACGTGGAGAATCTCTGAAATTTGGTGGGTACCGTCATCTTAGTCCGGTTTTATACCCTTGTTTTCGTCACAGACTCCCTACAGGAAGAAAAGATCGTCGTATCCGCTGACTTGCAGTAGCAGAACGTGGCACCACATACAGAGAGTTCCTGCAGTCTGCTGAGCCTACGCTGCATTTTCAGGTTTCAACAAGAACCATTTGTCGCCGTTTGAATGAGGCTGGCACATAGGCACAGCATCCATGGCGCCGTTTGCCTTTGACCCCTCAGCATCGTGCGCAACGCTGTCAACGGTGCCAGGAACGTCAACATCGGACATAGGAGTGGCGACGCTCTGTGTTATGCGATGAATCCCGCTTCAATCTTAATGCAGCTTGTGGTCGCGGCAGTGTTTAGAGGACCGCATACTTCGACTCATGTTGGCATCACTGTAGTGTCTCTGGGTAGATGATAGTCCGAACCCATCAACCCATATTTTCATGCTTATCCCCCCCCCCCAGCATTGATAGTGATAGTACTAGTGGTGATTGTAACATGCGAGCTCTAATCGAAGACATGGTTGAGTTAGCTTTATAGTTAGATATTTCCTCGTACTGGATAATGGTCTGTTAAATAAGAAGGTGGAATTTTCTTACTGGAAAAAGAAACGAAAAACTTGAGTAGTATGATAGTCTGGCGTGATGGTATTTGCGTTAGGAGGGAGGAGCGGATCAGTGACGCCTGGTGATAGATAACCAAGTAATGGGTCAAAATTCACTTTCCCCCACCCCCCTAAAAATTTCCCGTTTTTCATAGAAAATCTCTCAATTGACCTAACTATATGGTCCGCAAATCAACAAGGTGGACCCAAGGCTCTTCGATGTGAGCCGAAAGTCCGCAATGCACCAATGTTGATTCAAGGTTTTCTTATGCTGGCCCTGTGGGATAGCGTCTGTGTCTATTTACATTACTGACCCCAATCGCCATCTGGGATTTCCACGACCTTAACCCCGGATGGCCTTGAACTCAAAAAATAATATACAAGCTATAAATATTTTTAAAATGTTTTTTTATTTAAAAATAAAAAATTTAATAAAATAATTGAAATAATTGTAAAAAACCAAAAAATTTAAATAATAAAACATTAAAAAACTATTTTAAAAAGTTTAAAGACTTACATGTAGGAGGTTTAGGGATCAGTTCTTTAAAAGATGGTGGAGAACGCTTGCTCCTGATATGGCATTCAGCAGACGACCAACCACCGCTATTTTAATTTGGCTATTTATTCGGTTCTTTACCATCCCCACCATCATTTACTCAATATCGTTTTTTCTCCACCCCTTACGCTAGAGTACACTAGTGGCGAAAATATTTTATGTTGATGTCACGTTCCTCGCTCGTGATTGGCTGTTTGTCACATGACAACTGAAACTCTGAAGATTAATAGTGTGACCAAAGTAGCAACATGTCACATTTCTTTGCTTTATGCGAGAGATAACGTATTGCTCTCTCTCTATCTTCTGTGGCCTTTTTATCGTTCAGTCTGGTCAGTTATTTTATATTCGACTCTTCCATCACAGTCCGCGTGATGTTATTCGTCATACTTGTAATTACATATTTATTTGGTCGATGGTAATGTGAGCGAGTGTGAGTGAAGAGACTTGAACGGCTCTTGACATCGAGGTCTTGAGAGCCGAGATGATAATCTTAAATTTGTTCATGTTTCGGGATGATTCACAGCTGGTAGAACCAGAAGTTGAGCATGGCTTTTACAATTGTCCATTCAACAGCTAATCAACCGTAGCAAGAACTCGAACGTCATGGACGTAATACTGGCGGCATTTTCAAATACCGCAACAATAAAACAAGAGTGCACTTTCAAAATTACGTCGGGCAGCTTTGTTCAGGGGAACAGTTATTCTTTAATTACCTCGCGTTGCACTGAGAGGTCAAACGGAGAACGCTAGGTAGGGCTTAACGTATTGCCGACAGCAAGGTCATTAGGCATAGAATAAGTTACTCGTTACTCAGAGAAACAGGAAAGTGAAAGGAATCGGCCATGACCTGCCGTAAGGAACCATCCCAACATTTGCCTGGAGTGTTTCCGTGAAACCATGGAAAATTGAAATCAAAATGTTCGAACCAGGATTCGAACCCAGGTCCTCCCGAATACCAGTTTTGACTGCTGATTTGGGAGTATGCTACCTATGACATTGAAAAATAGTGCTTGTTGTTGTAGTTATCCTCTCTGCTTAACCATGATACCGAGGTAGAGAAAAATTTAAACTTCTTGTTGGGTGTACCTTACTTCTTCGTACAGATGTCAAATATACCGGGATCTAATTTAAATTTAATCTATGTGCAATTTAAGACACTTGCTTGATCAATAGTCGCTTTAAACTGTACGGAGTCCCGTGCATAGATTTGAGGGACTAGAGATAGCCTCAGATTTGATGTTATCCTAAAATGATCTAATGTCCAGGATTTCTAAGGTAACAATTGCAAGGTACACAGTGGACCAATATCCCGAAGAAACAGTTTCCGTAGCGTCAAGGATTTCCGCAGGGTAACATTTGTGATTCATGAAGGCCAGTTGAGGTAGTGACTCGATGGTCACAAACCCGTTCCTAATTTTGTTTTCTGATTAAGCATAATTTAAACTTTTTCTACTTTTAACATNGCGTAACATTTATGATTCATGAAGGCCAGTTGAGGTAGTGACTCGATGGTCACAAACCCGTTCCTAATTTTGTTTTCTGATTAAGCATNGGGTAACATTTGTGATTCATGAAGGCCAGTTGAGGTAGTGACTCGATGGTCACAAACCCGTTCCTAATTTTGTTTTCTGATTAAGCATAATTTAAACTTTTTCTACTTTTAACATAAAAAGAGTATACTGTTATTCATTCAAATTATGTTATGCTTGGTTGTAATTTCTACATTTTTAAAACTGTAAGTGTTTTTTCGTATAGATTTGAATATCAAACATGAAGATTGTTGTTAGGGTTTTTGTCGCAAATGAAATAATTTCTTTGTAGTTGACATTAGTCAGTTTCAGTATTTTTTTTAACGACTGTACAACGATCATTTATCATCAAGCGGGAACAAAGCTCATTATCTGTGCTTCACTACAAGATACAGCTGAGGTAGTATGTCATTTGATTTTTAAAATTTCTCAATTTTTTCTAACTGCTCGGTAGTCTGGCACAAAATTTCTTGCAAATTATAGAGTTATAATTCCTTTTAAGATACTTACTTTATTCGGAGCAAGTATGAACCCAGTTTTATCCAAGAANAAGCGGGAACAAAGCTCATTATCTGTGCTTCACTACAAGATACAGCTGAGGTAGTATGTCATTTGATTTTTAAAATGTCTCAATTTTTTCTAACTGCTCGGTAGTCTGGCACAAAATTTCTTGTAAATTATAGAGTTATAATTCCTTTTAAGATACTTACTTTATTCGGAGCAAGTATGAACCCAGTTTTATCCAAGAANCAAATTATAGAGTTATAATTCCTTTTAAGATACTTACTTTATTCGGAGCAAGTATGAACCCAGTTTTATCCAAGAAGTAAACGAAGACACTGAATATTGAATAATTAAATAAAACACAAATTCAGTGACTTTATCACTGTGTTGTTACTTTGTTTCTTTAACATTGAAATAGGCCTCATCCTTATTCTAACTGAAAATTGTATCCGCATAAATTAAACACTGTAAATTCGAGCTTCTCTTTGTCAGTGGCTGCGGTGGTGTAGTGGTCGAATTACTGGCCTCCCGCCCAGGAGAAACTGGGTTCAATTCCCAACGGTGTCGCTCCCGGATTTTCGCATGTGGGAATTGTGCCGAACGATGCCACTGGTCGGCGGGGTTACTCGGGCATCTCCCACTTTTTTCCCTTCCTTGCATTCCGGCGCTGCTTCGAACTCACCTCGATTAACCCTCATCGGCTCTCAGGACCTCGATGTTAAGAGCGGCCCAAATCGCTCCATTACCACTCTCATTCTNCTCGATTAACCCTCATCGGCTCTCAGGACCTCGATGTTAAGAGCGGCCCAAATCGCTCCATTACCACTCTCATTCTTTTTGTCTTGCTAAATATTTAGTTATTAGGAATGTGCGTGACGTCCGGCTTGTGTTAGTGTTTATTTCTCGCGCGTAGTTTAACCTGCCGTGAATGTAACGTTGGATGAAGGGGGGACGGAGAGACGGCGGTGATATCTCTAGTCCGTGTCATTCTCGCGAGATCTGGGTCACGTGATGGCCGTTTGACCTCGCAGGCGCGACGGCCTGCCCCTGGCAGAGTGCATTCCACCACCCGCAGCGCCTTGTTTGACAGGTAGTCCCGAAGCTAGGCAGGCAGTGGAAGTAATTGCGCGAGGGAGGGAGGGGGGTCCGGAGACAGACAGTCCCCCATAGCGATGATGATGTCCACAACGTGTGCGGTTTCGCGGTTTATTGTCCGTCCCGGACAGTCGCGTTAGATTGCCAATTATCGGGTCCGCGGCATCGCCCGAGCATGGGGGCGGTCGCTCGTGATAAAGGGGGTAGGCGGCTTTTCCCGCGTAATTTTCAGCCAACGGGGAATTGTTATTAAGCAATCTAAAATCGTCAGTCTCTTGACACGATCTGGCGTAAAATAATTCGTTTTTTTTTTTTATTCTCTCGTCAACCAAGAAGAGGAGTGTGTCTGACATGTATTCTCATTTCAATCGGGAATTAATATTTCTGATCGTAAAAGCAATTTATGTGTTAAAATTATGTCCCATTCGTTTAGTCGTAGTCCATGAATGTTTTTTTTTTTTTTTTGCAATTTAATGCAAATTAGTGACGGTAATATATTCGCTGTAATTATATAGATATTTTTCTCAAATTATTAAAAAATAATTACGCTGACAATGTATGACTCGAAGAATTTCAGAAAAACTCTATCTGACTGATTTACATAATAACTTTCACATCCGGAATTTCCGTGAGGTTGTTCCTACGGGAAAGGTGTGTCTCACATTCCCACACACTCCATTACTCCCAGAAACACATTTATGAGCTGCAGAGACGATCTCTAAACGTGCAAGTACACTTATTTCTGTATGCATGCAAATTCCCTTCTTAGTTGGCCAGGTTGAGCAGAAGTGACCATACAAGTTTATCTTGGTGAACTGTTGCAATAAAGTTGAGGCGACGTCTTATGCAAAACGGGATAGGAAACATAACACTTCTCAGAACCTAAAGTCATCATTGAGGAAGGTATGTATGTACCCTTAGAGCCTGTTTCACCAACTGGAGATAACATTAGTTGAAAATCGTAATTATTTTATCGAAATGAAAAGTTAAATTGAAATTTTTATCTATATATAGTGTTGCTTTTTTCACCATGACTTATCCTTGTCCGAGAAAACCGAGATATACTTATCTCGATTTGGCGACAAAACAACCCCGAAGGCTGTCAAGTATTTTAAGAATAAAGTTTGTGCAATTAATTTGAGGTTATGAATTCAAAAGTGGTTTGGCCAATACTCCAAAATATTAATTTTGTTTTTGTTTATGTATGTGAATGTTATGCTTGTAAAATAAACATTGTCAGTTATAGTAGTATTTATTTTAAATGCAAAACACATAGATATTGAAAAATTCTGAAAAGCATGGAAATCATTATTAACACATAAATAAACTGTCACTCGAACGCAGAAAAAAAAGGAGTTATAAGAATTTACGAATTATATATAGCACTTTAAAGTTCAAGTCTGTATTTTCAGAGGTTCAGTTTTTGCCGTACGGCATTTATTTTGACACTTTACCTGATTACATTTTTGATCGTACACTACCAGATCTAGTCCAGGGAAACTTCCTGTGCTTNTTTATTTTGACACTTTACCTGATTACATTTTTGATCGTACACTACCAGATCTAGTCCAGGGAAACTTCCTGTGCTTTTATTTGTATGAATGATCAGTTGTCGTAATCGCCTTTTAGAAAAGTATCTCGTAGGAATACAATTTAAACCCTCGATAATATTAAACATTGTGTAGAGTGAAAATTTTGGAAAATGCAATTTTTCCGGGACATGCATATTCATTTTCCCCCTGTAACATTTTAAAGTGAAATCCTGCTTATTTTTAATTATGTGAATAATTTTCGTCAATAAATCTTACTGTATTTAAATTTAACACAAATATTTTTATAGAGTATAAATATAACCACTGAAATTACTGTTTTCCAAGGTAGTTTGCACACGTGGACATTTTCCATTAATAATTTTGCATTTATTTCGCTAATGTTTCTATATTCTATCGTGTTTCTTACTGTATAATATGAAGCTAATAATCTACAAAAGAATAATTCTCTCGTTATTTTCCAAATTTCTTTTCGAATGGCCCAAAGATTTTATTTTACATCTCTATCCCGATAAAGTAATTTTACCCAGCAAAATCCGTGGTTACAACATTTTGTTTCGATATTCAGAGAATATCGAGATACGGTTCGTGGTGAAACTTGAAAGACAAATAATATAGTTAATTTGGTACTTAAACTCGATAAAATATCGTTATCTTTCGTAATGAAACCGGTTCTTTAAAGCGGCAAGACCAAAATTATTATTTACATTTTAGCTCAATTACATTATTTGTCATTTATAAGTTTAAAAAAATATACTAATTAACGAGATGTATGAAATTATATTTACATCATTTTTGGTATAAATCTCAAAATAGAAAGAAATTAATATTAGGATACCTTTAAAAATAATAATTGTTCATGAAGATATTATGTCATAAAATATATTTCTCGGAAATTTGTAATTCAGTAAGCCCATTTTTTAATTTGAACTTCTGAGACAAAAATTTAAATTCAAATTAGGTAAAATTCAAATCCTTAACGCATATGGGCGAAGTTTTGGATTTCAAAGAAATTGAAATCTTAAACTCCTGTGGCATAAGTAAACATTTCATATGAAACCAAATTTTGGGTTAGATTAACTGTTGTAAATTACTTAAATTACACATTTTAATGTAAAATTCATATAATTACGAATAAAGAAGTGATTAATATAATTTTTAAAACATTTTGGTATTTTAATCGAGTTCTCATTGATATCGTGTCATGAAACCATAAAATATCCCAAAAATCTAGAAAAAAGTTTTCTCTCAAACAGTTTTATGCCAAGAAGTCTTAAAATGTGTTACTGAGAAGTGTCAGAAACTATGTGATATGAAACAAAACGAACTCCACTAAAACATTTCTTTAAATATAGCATTTCTGAAATCAAACTTTAAAAAATGACACTGCCTTTCCCTGTCCACATANGCTAAAACATTTCTTTAAATATAGCATTTCTGAAATCAAACTTTAAAAAATGACACTGCCTTTCCCTGTCCACATACATCTAACGGGTATATTGAATGTTGAACGCCCTGTAAAGTTTGCAACATAGGAGGGGAAGTTACGTTTGTTTCGTATATTAACGTTCAATTAAAGATTTTCTGTTAACATTCGGGGATACTGAAGTGATTTATTTTCTTTGTAGTCTTCTCTTTTTTTTTGCATATATATGTCAGAATTAGCAAAAAATTTAAATAAATATTTTCTAAAAAATTTTACCGTTTTGCACGACCGATGCATGAATAAAGTGATCTGGCTCATGACAACGTTAATTTTACATATGGCGGAATGTGTGTGAGTGGAGAGATTTGGGCGGCTCTTAATAACGATTTCTTGAGAGCCGATGAGGGTGAAATGAGGTGAGAATGGAGCAGTGACGAAATGCAAGGGTGGGGAGCACGGGAGATCCCGCAAAATAAGTGGTTCGATAAAATTTAATGGGGCTAACCGGTAATGCAGTTCTTAAGATATAATGCCGTTATGACTTAATTTTCCCACTACGCTTTTTTCCAGAAACTTAGACTAATAAGATTATCGGCAGGTTGGTTTAGAGCACATAATAATTACTGTCAATGTAACCACTTTGGTTCAGATAAGTTTAATTGTTCCAGTGATTCCGCATGAAAGACAATGTTTAATTAGATCAGCATTTGATAGTATACTATCAATTTAATTTCATTTGTTGGAGTGGGTTACCATCGTACCTACTTTTTGTATTCTAAATCTGCTGGGATTCGTTTCTGCCTTGCCTGGGATATGATATAAAATGTTTTTATCAGGTAACGCNTTTGTATTCTAAATCTGCTGGGATTCGTTTCTGCCTTGCCTGGGATATGATATAAAATGTTTTTATCAGGTAACGCTACCTTTTGAAATGGCAGGCATAAGAAGCTGCGAAGAAATTAATTAAATACTTTTAATAAGTACTGCCAGTTTGACACGGCACACTAAACTTACAAAGTTATGATTCTGCAATCTTTAAAANAAATACTTTTAATAAGTACTGCCAGTTTGACACGGCACACTAAACTTACAAAGTTATGATTCTGCAATCTTTAAAATTAGCTTCGAAAACGATTAAATCTTGTAAGTATAAGAGGTTACCACATCACTACTTCCATGCGAATTTCAGCGGAAGTCGGTTGAGTATTTCCCAGGGTATTGTGTAAAAAGTTATATTTATTAAGGATATGCTGTCTTTCGAAAAGATGGACAAAAGATCAAGGTTATTCAAAGCTAGATATTCGTGTCGTTAGCATACCTAATAAAGTTAACACAAGTCTAATAATTCAGCAGCAGCTTAAGTGTACAAACCATAAATATCTATGAAGCAGCCGTTTTGAAAATAAATGTCTGGTCTTTAAAGATAGTCCACGAGCTCACGTAGTCTACCTCAGCATTAAGTTTATACCAAATATGGGGACACTGAGTTATGTATTACTCTATATATGATAGAAAGCTTTACTATCGCTGATGTGCTCCAGTCTTGCAAAATGACGCACACAGACATTTCTGAAACGGCGTATCGAATCCTTGCAGTGGGTACTGCCAGCAAATCGAGTTTGCTTGAAATGGGTCTGAAGATTCGGTAGCTAACGCTTACTGACTAGAAACGTTTGTATGGTCGCCATTTCGAAACTAACGGTATTGCTCATTAAAGTAACAAACGTGGTCGCCTGTCACATCACGATTAGTGTGTGCATTTTGCGGGGCATCTGCCCCAGTAGTTCTCTACTGGAGAATGAAAAAAAAATGTATTTATTCAGCTAGTGCTACCTTCCAACATGGCTTACTAATGAGGACATCGTGATCCATCGACGTACTTCTTTTAGACAGACTCGGATGAATAGTTCCTGAAATGTGATATAGTAACAAAAAAAATGTATTGCCGTCATCATGGAAATAGACATCAAGTGCCCTAACTACGCAAGTAAATATAGTTGAGTAAATTCCGTTTTCGGGTTCAAATATTTTTACGGTACAGCCACACAGATCCACACCCAGAAGAACAGAGAGCTAGGCGATTTCATAAGTTTCCTGGCCTTCGGGATGTAGGCCAACAATGTGTCAAGTTACGTGGAGAATCGTGTACGGGGTCCTAAGAACAATTGTAGTCACGAGGACTTGGAACGCTGGCCCTTCTCCCAGCGACGACATTCCTCTCCTGGGGACCGGATTCCTTAATTAAACTCTTCAATCAAACGGAAACGCGGGAACCGGCACCCGTGCCCCAGACGTCGGTAATGTCCCTTCCCGGAGAGGCTGCTTCCGAGGAAATCTCTGGATTCACCCTCACCCACCCCTAGGGACTCGTTCCCGCCCGTCACAAAGGTTATCAGGCCTGGACTGTCATAGACGACTGCCTTGCTTACACGTCTCAGTTAACCATACATTCATCCAAATCTCCTGATATAGGCTATTCACGGTAAAATGAGTAGTTCTGGAAGCCTTCTCATTAATAATAATACAAAAATATTTTTTATTTTAGCCTTAGACGTTAACTTCCGAGTGTGGTTAAAAATACACACTGTGTTTATTTCTTGCATGACAATACTTAATTTGAAAAATGTTGTTAAAGGATAAAACATAGCTGAAAGGAAAAGCAACTAGTGCCTCAAAAGTGCTCACTTTACCGTGAACAGATAACAATAGCATTCATTTCATTAGCTTTGTATTTGTTTATAATATTTTATACTATCACGGAAACAAAAAAAATCGAAGGTTTTTAATGACAAAGTCATTTTTTTTTTACTCTTCAAAGCACTACATTTACTTACCATCCAAAACCAACAAAAAAATTTTTATCAAATTGAAAACTGTCATTTTGCACGTTCTATCCATTATTTCGTGTAAACGTATTCCACTACCACATATTTAATAAAATCAAAATTTATTTGTATCTTAACAGTGTTATAGTTGGCCGGGATTTCCACTGTGGCTTGTATCTCTAGAGGAAAAAAAATACAAAATAGAGAAATATATCTCTTTTTTACGCAGAAAGAAGAGTTGGTGGTGCGGAGGTCAAATAACTCGCCTTCCACCACGGCGTATTGGATTTGAATCACGGCACTGTCCGACCCTTCGGAAACTTCGTTGTCGTTGCCGTTTCCTGCTGGTATTCCTCGGAGTGTTCCTGTTTCACGCACTATTTCATTCCATCATTACTCTGTCTTCGCCTCACTTCACCCGCACTGGCGCTGATGACCTTAGCTCTCACTTAAACCTATCACATCAAATTTATGCTACGTAGTAATCAGGATGTTTATCTAACGGGTGAGTGATTAGGAAGGCACTGTGTTACTGTACTCCTGAAATAGGGATAAAAACAATGCGGGAATTACCTCTGCTGCAGCGGATCGGGATCTAACCCCTGACCTTCCGAGTGCGAGTCTGCAGATTTCCATGTGCGTCTAGTGGCATCTACCAATAGCTATTCGTTGCAATCCAAACAAAAAAAGGCCGTTTGATAATGCCGCCACATGCTTAATCGGTATCATTCATCAGTTTTATATTGATTTTCCAGCCATTTTTCTTTATTTTTGTAACCAGTTTCATATGAACCCTTCTGACATCTGGCATTTCATTTATCATCATTTATCTGGTATCTCTTCGCTTTTCTACTTCCTTTATGTAATTAACTCAATCACGCCGTTTTTATAAGAAGATGATTAAACTAACAGTTTGACATTTACATAACATACTGGGATGATAACTTGCAATATCTCTTGTTAACAGAATAACGTGAAATGGTCGTGAGGCAGTTCTGACGATCACAACTGTTTAGCGAACTTATGCATGGGTTGACACTGTTTTAATTTTCGAATGTTGCGCTTAGTTTTGAGGTTCTTGTGTTGTAGACAATTCTCAGTTGTTAAGGGGATTATTGTTAATGAGCACTTTTCTGCCCACTTAGTAAATTCATCATCACCCTACCACAAACCTCCTTCCTGAGTTGCACCAATGCCAGGGTCAGTGAAAATGGTTATTCTAATGTTTTTTAATGAATTTCGGTAAAAATAAGTACATTCATAGCGATTTCAAGCAGTTTAGTACTCGGCATGTCACGCAAATTTGTAGACACATATTTAAGATATATTTTAGTTTAACATCTTTTGTATAACATGTTCTGACCATGTCTAAATAAATGATTTCCAATGTGGGCGTTTATCAATATCAATATTATGGCCATAAAATAATAATTAAACCATTTTTTTAATTCCACTCATTAATGCGTGCGTGGAGGTAAAGAACACTAAATATTAAGAGGACAGGCGAATTCACCGAGGGGTTATCGTGTTGTACGAAACGCTTTATGAGTAATGTAGTGCATACAATGAGTTCTGGATCCTACGTCATTGACAGTTCTAAATCACACTATAGTACACGCATTAACGACTTTCTCAAAGTTCGAAGCGGGAATCTCACTTCTCGAGTAGTCGCGTTGGTGTCGTATTCAAACTGCTCGCCTCCCACCCATGTGAACCTGGTTCGGTTCTCGGCGGGGTCGTTCCCGGATTGTCGCGCGTGGGAATTGTGCCGGACGATGCCGCTGGTCGGCGGGCTTTCTCGGGGATCTCCCGTTTCTCCCGCCATTGCATTCTGGCGTTGCTACATTCTCACCTCACTTCACCCTCATCGGCTCTCGATACCTCCATGTTGAGCACCGCCCAAATCTCTCCAATCCACTCATTTTCTGAAAGTAAGGCCTTGCAGTCTTGGGCATCGTGGTCGCTGATAGCGAATATGGTTTTAGTCATTTTTGTTTGTTTATATCAGTGTCATGGCCGTTATGGAATTCCGAAAAATTTCCTTTGCTAAACGCTAGTATGTGACATCTGACGTGCCACGTCTCTGGTAAACAGGTAACCTATTTACTGTATATTTCTAACTACAGACAACTTTAACCATCCCCTACAATATCTATCATTATTAAATATCATACAAAATTATTTCAGACAAACAGACGTGATTGCCCTGTTAGTAAATCCCGGAGCATAAACCGAGCGAGATAGCGCATTGTTAAAACACTAAACTCGCAATGGGGAAGAACTTTTTCGACTTCCAGTCCAGCCATTCCTATTTCGTGTTTCCATGTTTTTTTTTTTCGAAATAACTGCAGGCGAATACTATGATGGTTGCTTCATACAGGTTATAGCCGATTAGTCACCCGTTCATGTTTCTCTGAGCAACTTGTTTTTTCTCTAATGAACCCACTGTCGCAGAAGTTGAGCCCTACCTGCCTACCTACCCAGTCCCATTAGACTAAAATAGTAGCTGACATACTATAAATCCGTTGTCCAAGTTTCTTCTGTAATCCGAAAAAGCAGAACAGTAGATCCAACCAGTTTCGTAAATGCTGCTGCCTCGTGTAACAGATTATATTTAAAAGGTCCATTAGTAGTTTTTCAGTTTTTCTGAGCCACCGAAGGATTTCACACATTTTTTCCCAACCCAGCTCTTTCTTGTGAATAGTACACCTATTTACACATTAAAACATTTAATCAGGATTACAAATTCTAAAATATTTGGAGGTTCTCGCAAAATATAACTGTATTTGTAAAATTTCGTTTTATGTAAAGCACAACACATCCATAAAATGTTCAAGCCGATTATATTAAGTAACCGTTAAGCTCATAATGGAAACACTATTCGTTTTCATAATTTATGAAAAAATCAAAAGGTATATATTTACGCATTCAAACTTACAGCAGAAAAAACGAAGCCACAAAAAATTTCCCCGGCATTTTTTAAACTTGTTTTGTGGCTTGACACACATAGCTCTACGGTTTCCGCGTGTACTCGTGGCGTCATTGTGCGTGAAGAACGTAACTTCCCCAATCTCGCCAAGAAAGGCAAATTGATTCGCCATGGTGTCTCCCAGAAGAGACGAGAACTGTTTTTTTTTAAGTTTGCATAGATTTACGTTAGAGATATTACAAAATACTCTCTTTCATATAAACATTTTCGCACCAATATTTCTGACTAGAGAAGAAGTGACTATAATACAAACTCATTAGGACAAGGCATCGTCAACACGCTGCACAGAAGAAGAGCACCTTAGTATCTCATCATATAGCCTTGTGCTTGGATACATTCGTCGATACGATCAGGCATTGAATCAAACGACCACTGTGTGTTATCCTGTGGCAGATTTTCCCAGAGTTATCTCAAATTATCCTTCAAAGCATCAACTGTGAAACGTGGGGGAAGCTGGCGTTCCATCTTTTCCCACAAATGTTCGCTGGGGTGACCAATCAGAAGACCGATCAGGCCATGGAAGAGTTGGAATACTCGAAAACAACAGCTTTTTGAAAGATAGCTTATTTTTCTATACACTGGACCCTATACACTCAGACAAGTTAGCACATAGAGCTTCAGGATGTCTTTGGCACACTGGCCCTATTATAAACAGTGGCAAACGACGGTCATGTGTGATGGCTTCCCGGACTATTACATTAATACAGGATGTTCGGGAATTAAATGCCCAAACTATGTAGATAATGATTCCTGATGACAAATAAAGTCGAAAATATACAGGACATTATTAAACTATATATAATATTAAATGAGATCTGAGCCTGTGGAAATTTGGTTTTGAGAACGTATTTTCGCTTATATGCCATGTACTTTCTTCCAGCGGTAGGGATTGTGGTGATTTACCCACAGTATGTCCCACACAGTTTGATGGGACACGGCCATTTAGCGCGCTATGGAGCGTGTACTAGTGGAGGGCAAGTCGTTGATGTGCTGACGTATCACTTCCTCAAGCCTAACGGTGCGCACAGCACAGACCTAGGACGGCCAGNTTTCGCTTATATGCCATGTACTTTCTTCCAGCGGTAGGGATTGTGGTGATTTACCCACAGTATGTCCCACACAGTTGGATGGGACACGGCCATTTAGCGCGCTATGGAGCGTGTACTAGTGGATGGCAAGTCGTTGATGTGCTGACGTATCACTTCCTCAAGCCTAACGGTGCGCACAGCACAGACCTAGGACGGCCAGNGGGCAAGTCGTTGATGTGCTGACGTATCACTTCCTCAAGCCTAACGGTGCGCACAGCACAGACCTAGGACGGCCAGCATTACGCATGTGTCTCTGCAACATGGGAAGAATAAGTCACCTTTTTGCTGCGGACTTTGTAGGCGTTGTACAAGGCATTCTGCAAACATACGTTTTCAAACCCCAATTTTCACAGGCTCATATCTCCCTTTAAATATTCCGTTTAGGTATATGGTGATCTGTATATTTTCTACTTTATTTTTCATAAGGAATCACCTCCCGCAGTTTGGGCGTTTGATTTCCGAACATCCTGTACAATGGAAAGTATGACGCACTAAAGTAAGGCATGAACTGTTGCGCTTACCTGCGGTCGTGCAAACTCTGGCATGGTGGTCATCCGATCCCAAAGAAACGCGTGATTCGTTGCCGAAGACAACAAGTCTACAGTCCGTAACACTTTTCGTTTACCTGCGCTGACACCGCTGCGGAGGAAGGCGATGAACTTGAGGAGCTAAAAGGACGTGGGGAATAAATTAAGTCAAAATACACTGCTGGAAATTAAATAAACTACACCATAAAAGACGCGCCTGAAAGTTCTCACATCAGGGGAATGCGCAGAGCAGGGTAGGAGAATTACGTGATTAGTTGTTCAGCGAAGTGGTGCAATGCGTGCGCCAATAGCGACACTAATAAGCGTTATACAATTGGAGGTCTGCGACTGGGCGGTTGTAATAAGGCGTGTGATAGTATTCCAGTCACGCTCTCGCCTAGTCTGAATCGCTGGTACGCTGAACTCAGTCTCAAATCGAAACAGGTTGATGCTATACCGCCACTATGGAAGACATTGTGGCTTATAGTGTCGTGGTTAATGCCTCCAGTCACAGACTATAATGTGCTTGGAGGTTGAGGGTATTGTAATAATGAAGCCTTTTACTGTTTCATTTGTTAAGGACGAATATATTGTCTGGAGTTTACACAAGTACTACATACATCAGCCCTTCCGAGGTGTGGTACCTAATTTGACTACTCGTATTCACTGGGCGACTTCGTGGTTGAGTGGGGCTTCTCTGGGCGACGATTTTTATACTTAACTCAGCGGTGAGTGTTGGTAGGCTGTCATCTGGGAATGAGCTCCGGCGAAGTGGTAGGCCTTGGAAGAAGGTCCGCAGGTGCTGCCGTCTCCCGGGACTGCGGTTCGGACTCGTGCTCACGTCTTCTCGCGATTCCTTGACGCAACTCTTCCCTCGGCGCGGTGGTAATCAACTGTTCCCCACTACTCTCGAAACGGGGTTTTTATGCTTGCAAGCCTCCAGTTTTAATTGTCGGCACGTGGCGCCTTGTGGGTGGGAGGAGGTTAAGGGGGTGGAGTGGTAGAACGCAGAACAATGCCTTTCAAAACACGTGTCCTGGTTTCTGAAGGTTCGGCCGGGGGGGGGGGGGTAGTACCTCGCCCCTAGTTTACTCTCGTCAGCTACTTTTTCGGGGCTTTTCCACCTTGTCCTGTGGTTAGCTAAGAGGGGGGTGTTTTCTCGGCACCAATCCAGCTCGTCAGCTATTCCTTCCGTGGTGCGTATATTTTGAGTTTAGGCGAAATACACATGATAATTTGCTGATATCTCGAGAAATCCCTGCGCTCCACAGATCTCCCGGCAGGCTAGAGGCGTACGAGGGTGAAGGGGTGGTAGGGAGGCCTACACAGCAGGACGCGCAGCAAGACACGTGGCTGCGGTCCACCACCTGCCTCGTGCCACGTGTCGCCTGGTTATGCTCGGGAGGGGGGGGGGTTGTGGGCCAGCGTCGCTCTAAAATTCCTAAACCGTCACACGACAAGTTAAAAGTGCTCCAAGTCAACGATCTTGACCGCGGATCAATTTTAAATTGCTCCGCCTGAATATGTAAAATTCTACTGATCACTTAAGTTGCTTGTATTCACTGATTAAAAAGTGATTTATACAAACTCCAAGTGAATTGCACTAGTCTGGCAGTAAAACCTCAGTGCATGCCACTGATGTGCCAGTACGTAACAACTCATTAGCTGAAATCTTAGCAATATAATTATGCTGTTGGGAGATCGCTTATTCAGATTTAGCGAGTGCAATATCCTGTTGTCTTCTATCTCGAGTTCCAACCTGGGACCCCTCTACCAACAAGACAATGTGCGACCGCATGTGGCACACATCGTCCGACGGTTCCTGGATGACCACCAAACCGCATTGCTTCCTTGGTTTGGCCTGCCGCAGGACACCCATGGCCACAACAGATGAACTTTGGGCACGCATCGAAGCAGCATGGGCGGATATACCCCAGGCGGAGATCCAAAGTCCCTTCCTCTCAGTACCGCGTCGTGTAGCAGCAGTTATTGCCGCCCGTGGTGAGGCGCCACAATGATGTTCGCTCGATGTTCTGTATGTCATACGGAGCTGCTAGAATACTTACGACACCTGTGTAAGATGGGTATTCTGTTCAATAAATCTGGTTGTGGTAGCTTCCATCCTTCTGTGTTGCACTTTTAATGGCAAGCAGTGTATAAAAGTTGAATTTGTCAGGTTTTCTAAAAAAAAAATAGAAAAACAAATGTCAGTTAAAGATAATTGTGTTTGCCAACATTGTGAGCAACTCTTTTTCCACATTGGTGCATTTATTTTTCATTATATATTGTGCCACAATAACATATAAAATTGTATGGTGCCAGAAACTGCTCAGCAAAAAAAAAACATTTATTTGGTAAAATATTTTATTTACTCACAAAGTTAGTAAAAACAATTATCTAGGATTGCCCTTTCTTAGTTTTCTCTATGAACTTGCACCAATTTATAAAATACTATTGATGTTTAGAGTGTTATTTTACGTCCTACGCAGTGTTAATGGAAGACCACTTTAAGGTCGTTGCGATCGCACATTTGCTGAGATAGGTGCTACTAAATGCTTGTGTTCGAGATATGCAACTCTAATCATGCTCTTACAAATCGCTGGATGGTGGAAACGCACGACGTGGGCTGGTTCTGTTCGTAACTGTGTGTTATAATTAAAAGACCTTACCTACTGATGGTCTGTTTGGACTGTCCAGAGCCGGTCCGAGGTGCATGGGTACCTCTAAGTGTCCATTTCTTCCATCATAATCAGCCTGTGAAGTCATAATGGCCCAAAAGTCGGGTAAAGCAGCGTACAATCCACCCAGCCTTTCCAAGCCCTACTGTCTGGCCTCTCTCAAACTCTATCAGTTGTTCGATTGGTTATATCGTACGTCTTCTCACAATACATCGAGGTGCTGGTAAGCTAATTTATCACATTTCACTGTTACCAAATAATGTTTACGAGGTGCTCACATTTTTATGTCAGTTAGTGTACATATTTACGGGAGCATGGAATGATCCCAAGCAACCTTGACAACTAAGAAAGCTGATATTATAATTATTTCCTTCAAGCTACGCCTGCCTCCATGGCATGTTAGTTCTAATCACAGATCGTATTTTTCAATTCTGGTTAAGGCATGAATGCGTATACTGTTATAATATGTTGGCTAATGCTTGGTTCGGAGCGTAAGTAACCTCTCACTCCAATTAGCCAATCAGTATAAAGTAGAAGAGTTAACAACTGTTTTAAAAAAACTGTCTGCTTTCTTCATTCTAATTTTTAAAAAAACTGCTTAAATCATATCCAGAAAAATGAAACTGCCAACCAGAAAGGAATAATGTGCTTTCGTTTATGCTGAAATTATGAAATCTTGGTATGCGCAACATGTAGATTTAGCTTTCATGTTAAAAGAAATATTTGTGCCTTACCACTTGAAAATTTATACTGAAAGCTGCATACTNATGTAGATTTAGCTTTCATGTTAAAAGAAATATTTGTGCCTTACCACTTGAAAATTTATACTGAAAGCTGCATACTAAATGCATGCTTCAAAAACTTCGTCAATAACATTTTCATCATAGCTGTCTGTAACGTTGTTTTGAAACCGAACACGTTTACGTTTCTATAAGCTTCCAGAGTGTCTGCAAACAGCAACGAATCGTTTCTCTTCTTTTTCCCTTCATTTCCATCCTGCTTCAGCTGGGTTGTAAGCCTCTCATTAAAATTCGCATTCTCNATGTAGATTTAGCTTTCATGTTAAAAGAAATATTTGTGCCTTACCACTTGAAAATTTATACTGAAAGCTGCATACTTAATGCATGCTTCAAAAACTTCGTCAATAACATTTTCATCATAGCTGTCTGTAACGTTGTTTTGAAACCGAACACGTTTACGTTTCTATAAGCTTCCAGAGTATCTGCAAACAGCAACGAATAGTTTCTCTTCTTTTTCCCTTCATTTCCATCCTGCTTCAGCTGGGTTGTAAGCCTCTCATTAAAATTCGCATTCTCGNGTTTCTCTTCTTTTTCCCTTCATTTCCATCCTGCTTCAGCTGGGTTGTAAGCCTCTCATTAAAATTCGCATTCTCGCCGTGGTCAAAGCTTCCGAAATTCATTTTCGGGCAGAGAGTCTTCCCTCTGTGTGCGGAAACTTTGTTGGCGAGCCATGCTACATATAAATACACAGTACCGCCTGCTGGGAATGATGAGTTCCCTCGTTACTCTCAATAGCTAAATTAAAAAATGATCAGTTCAGGAGAACAGTAATTTTCCCGAACAAAAATAACCTTCTATTCCGCCATCATACTCCACGGCGAGAGGAAAGAAAAAAGAAAATAAAACTTTTTTTTTTTGCAATAATTGAAGTGGACAGGGATATTTTTGGACAATAAACCAATGGAAAGGAAAATTTTCTGCAGTTTATTATTTTCTGCCACCTCCCTATTGATTGGTTTTAAACTGCGCTATGAGATAAATACATTTAGTTACTTTAGTATATGTAACCGAAAACCATAGTCATAATATGTGATTCCTTTGTCTTAATAATAAAAAAATCCACATTTCCTTGTATAAATCTGTATTAATTATGACCTCTGTTTAATAGGTTTATGGAATGCAGTTAGGTTTGCTACAGCCTGAATAATACTCAGTTTTTTTCGCCACTAGGTTAAAACCTAGAAATTAATCCGATTTCCTGGGAACTCTGCTAGACTACCGCTTTAGCCAAGTTCGAGGCTTGGTTTCTACGATACACGTTTCTTTTTCAAACTCCAGTGAGAATATGCGTTTTATACGCACGCTGGAAACTTAAGGCGTGTAAAAAAAATAGGAGGTTGAATATACGAGTTTTTTNAGAATATGCGTTTTATACGCACGCTGGAAACTTAAGGCGTGTAAAAAAAATAGGAGGTTGAATATACGAGTTTTTTAAGCCTTTAACCCCACGTGATACGAATACCTTCGATCAAGCAAGTGCACTGCAGAAAACCACATTGCCTNTTTTTTTAAGCCTTTAACCCCACGTGATACGAATACCTTCGATCAAGCAAGTGCACTGCAGAAAACCACATTGCCTTTGTATGGAATTTATAACTGGAACTGACTCTGCGAGTCTGGCACGTGAACCGAATACCGTCAGTGCCTGTCATTTGTTTCGCCACAAAAAAAGCACAATGTAGAATCAGCTGTTATATCAGTATTGACCTACATAGATCCCGGCGTGCATACGAGAGCGTGCATTGCGCTCGTGTTGTATCCGCGTCCCAGTGCATAAATACTAAGTAATTTCGTACTAATATCATATTCAACAGTATAATTTCGTTTGGTCTGCCTAACGTGGTTTTTAGTCTGTGACTGCGTATATGTTTCAGTTAGGTTTCTATTTAATTCAACATAACATCATAACTGTTGCATAACAACTAAAAATGTTATGTTAATTTTTTTTTAGTCTTATATTGTAGCAGTGTACGTACACTAAACATATAAAATGCCCAGAAATATAACGAATANTTAATTTTTTTTTAGTCTTATATTGTAGCAGTGTACGTACACTAAACATATAAAATGCCCAGAAATATAACGAATACTTTAACAGTTCAAAATCTGGACACAACTACCGATTTGTCGAGACAAGCTAGAAGTGAATCGCCTATATTTACCACTGCAGGAACACCTTTTCTGTTTTTCCCTGCACTCCCTCTTACCAATGTCCTATTATTCCAGACTACAATGAGCATGATCGCTGATTTGAACAGGGGTTATAATCGACCGACTTTCAGCCATTATAGTGTCGAGCTAACGTTATTCTAACCAAATGTTCTTCCGTTCGTAGAAGGCTGTACAATCAAATGTGTTCATTTACAGAAAGTATCGTGCTATTCAAGAAAATGTAGTTCTTAAGGTGTGGTACACGTGATTTTTTAAATACTATGTCAATTAGGTACTTAAATTAAACTCATCAATTCTCAGAAATTTCACCATTGCGAGACTGATTACGGGATTACGTGATAAATAGACAAGTGTATTATTAGTATCCATATATTATTCCATATTATTTCAGTTGTTGAGAATTGAGAATTCTTATTTATTGTGTTGTCTATCTTACGTGTATTTTGTTGAGAATCTTTATTTCCCATTTTTTGCATAAATATAACAATATATTTTTTTATATTTATTTTGTATAATTTTTAGTAAAATTTCGTTCCAAATATTTTGTAGCGTGTTTCAGTTCTTTTTTTTTTTCTCCCGTTATCAGTTTTTGCCAGTGGAAATTTAAAACAAATTTCTGCGCCTCACGTAGTTTACTTTTAAGATCCTTATAAGGAAAACTAGCGAAACAATATAACTCTTCTGGGCTAGTTTTGTTTTGAAAGGCACAGAAAATTGCGTGGTACCGTGACGCACCGTGGCATCGTGACAGAATCCGAAAAGCATTAGAAATTTTCCGTGAATAAGCACTACTATTAAAATGGTCTACCTAACAGCACAATGGTTTCCCGGAATTACTCCAGACGAATGCTGGGATGATTCCTCACCACATAGGTCATAGCCGATTCCTTCCCTTTGAGCGTACCTGTACTTGATTCGCGGTTACTTCCAACTTTTCTGTAAAGCCCCGCTAACAATCTACTTCCAGGCTACTCCTCTGTCTCGTGCCAACAAAGCTAAACTACGTCTAGAAAATCAGACCAAAGGAACAACGCACCGCATTCGTGCGCACTCAGTTTAATATTTATTTGCATGAAAACTGTTCCTTACTAGGCGTTACCGACACGCCTATTTTCTCCCTGATTATTTTTTTTCCAAATTTATTGTAAAACTAAACATTATAACTTCCAGAAAAATGTAAGTCAAATGCCAATTTAAACCAAAATAAAAGATTTTTGTGTAAACAAAAGTATAGAACGCTGGTGATACGTGACATATTTAGGAAAAGAAACCAAACACGTCTTACATAGGGTGATATTTCAAATGTTTGATTTAAAAAGTGTGAAGTAATCGTAAATGGCCTACACCAACCTACCTTCGACAGCACAGGTAGATGCAGGAAATTAAGAGCCGATTTGCCTCTGGAATTAGGCTGTGAACACCGCTAATATATTATTACCATACTATCATTCTCACAATTGCCATTCGCGGCCCGTAGACACAACAAATTTATGCACACAAAATACGAAGATTTGGAGGGGCATGAGAGAAGCCACGATGGGCGTANACCCGTAGACACAACAAATTTATGCACACAAAATACGAAGATTTGGAGGGGCATGAGAGAAGCCACGATGGGCGTAGCCGTATAATGCTTTATTTGAAATAAAGTCACCACGGGTTCGATTGTAGCTCTAGACTTATTTAGACTAAAGAAGTTTTCACAACTTTAATTAGTCAAAACTGTAATATATGNGGTTCGATTGTAGCTCTAGACTTATTTAGACTAAAGAAGTTTTCACAACTTTAATTAGTCAAAACTGTAATATATGATATTGAAAAATTCTTTAAGATAAAGGGGGGGGGGAAGTTTACTTCACTGATGATGCACAGACACTGCCAAAGATAACAAAGTCTTAAGAAAATCGTCACCTTCAAGGATAATTATAATTTNTTAATTTTTTTTTAGTCTTATATTGTAGCAGTGTACGTACACTAAACATATAAAATGCCCAGAAATATAACGAATAATTTAACAGTTCGAAATCTGGGCACAACTACCGATTTTTCGAGACGAGCTAGAAGTGAATCGCCTATATTCACCACTGCAGGAACACCTTTTCTGTTTTTCCCTGCACTCCCTCTTACCAATGTCCTATTATTCCAGACTACAATGAGCATGATCGCTGATTTGAACAGCGTTTATTATCGACCGACTTTCAGCCATTATAGTGTCGAGCTAACGTTATTCTAACCAAATGTTCTTCCGTTCGTAGAAGGCTGTACAATCAAATGTGTTCATTTACAGAAAGTATCGTGCTATTCAAGAAAATGTAGTTCTTAAGGTGTGGTATACGTGATTTTTTAAATACTGTGTCAATTAGGTACTTAAATTAAACTCATCAATTCTCAGAAATTTCACCATTGCGAGACTGATTACGGGATTACGTGATAAATAGACAAGAGTATTATTAGTATCCATATATTATTCCATATTATTTCAGTTGTTGAGAATTGAGAATTCTTATTTATTGTGTTGTCTATCTTACGTGTATTTTGTTGAGAATCTTTATTTCCCATTTTTTGCATAAATATAACAATATATTTTTTTATATTTATTTTGTATAATTTTTAGTAAAATTTCGTTCCAAATATTTTGTAGCGTGTTTCAGTTCTTTTTTTTTTTCTCCCGTTATCAGTTTTTGCCAGTGGAAATTTAAAACAAATTTCTGCGCCTCACGTAGTTTACTTTTAAGATCCTTATAAGGAAAACTAGCGAAACAATATAACTCTTCTGGGCTAGTTTTGTTTTGAAAGGCACAGAAAATTGCGTGGTACCGTGACGCACCGTGGCATCGTGACAGAATCCGAAAAGCATTAGAAATTTTCCGTGAATAAGCACTACTATTAAAATGGTCTACCTAACAGCACAATGGTTTCCCGGAATTACTCCAGACGAATGCTGGGATGATTCCTCACCACATAGGTCATGGCCGATTCCTTCCCTTTGAGCGTACCTGTACTTGATTCGCGGTTACTTCCAACTTTTCTGTAAAGCCCCGCTAACAATCTACTTCCAGGCTACTCCTCTGTCTCGTGCAAACAAAGCTAAACTACGTCTAGAAAATCAGACCAAAGGAACAACGCACCGCATTCGTGCGCACTCAGTTTAATATTTATTTGCATGAAAACTGTTCCTTACTAGGCGTTACCGACACGCCTATTTTCTCCCTGATTCTTTTTTTTCCAAATTTATTGTAAAACTAAACATTATAACTTCCAGAAAAATGTAAGTCAAGTGCCAATTTAAACCAAAATAAAAGATTTTTGTGTAAACAAAAGTATAGAACGCTGGTGATACGTGACATATTAAGGAAAAGAAACCAAACACGTCTTACATAGGGTTATATTTCAAATGTTTGATTTAAAAAGTGTGAAGTAATCGTAAATGGCCTACACCAACCTACCTTCGACAGCACAGGTAGATGCAGGAATTTAAGAGCCGATATGCCTCTGGAATTAGGCTGTGAACACCGCTAATATATTATTACCATACTCTCATTCTCACAATTGCCATTCGCGACCCGTAGACACAACAAATTTATGCACACAAAATACGAAGATTTGGAGGGGCATGAGAGAAGCCACGATGGGCGTAGCCGTATAATGCTTTATTTGAAATAAAGTCACCACGGGTTCGATTGTAGCTCTAGACTTATTTAGACTAAAGAAGTTTTCACAACTTTAATTAGTCAAAACTGTAATATATGGTATGGAAAAATTCTTTAAGATAAAGGGGGGGGGAAGTTTACTTTACTGATGATGCACAGACACTGCCAAAGATAACAAAGTCTTAAGAAAATCGTCACCTTCAAGGATAATTATAATTTAAACTGTTTTGTCTCCCAGGTTTCGAAAACTGGCCTTTCAATCTTTTTTACTGTCGTCATCAGATTCGTTTGCCTGTATCCCTAAACTAAATATCGCTTTAAGGAATTACTATTATTCATTAGTTCAAAATTGTTGAACCGTCTTGCATGACAAGCTTGTGATAGGCACTTCAAACTTAATAGTTGTTTTATGCCTTTGTTAACGTACCCCAAGAAATATATTTTATATCCTAAACTATATCGTAGAACTGTAATCACATTTCTGCCGTTTGTGTGATTTATTTTTGTCATCATGTCGAGCTCCAGCGTTCAGCTCCGCAAAATGAAGTGAGGACTTCCGTAATTTTAAAACAATTAAAAACATTAATTATAATTACAAACACAGAGGCGATCGCACATATGGGAGAACTGGTAGCGACTCGAACACATTTCCTGGAATGAGTCAGGGTTCATGTGCATCGAAACTGTTTTCAAACTGTTTCAGCTCTCTTTTAAATTTATTTTGTAAGTAACCGTTTGACGTAAATTTTTTTAAAAAAAATCAACGCAGTGCCTTTGTCAGGAAACTGGTGTAGCAGCAGACGAGTGTTTATGTTTCAAGAACGCGATTCGGATAGGCGCTACAGTTAAACCGATATGAATGTCATCCTAAGTATTTTCAGTTCAGAGTTTGTATGTGTGTACGTTCTGAGTTCTATTCTTCTTGGCCTGTCCTCAACTAAGTTTTGGGTTTTTTTTCGTGACTATACCCAAAATGATCCTTGGTACTTTACGATTTATGAGACATCATAATTGTGTTTGTCTTTCCTACGTGTGCGCTGAAGAATATTAATTTTTGGGACGCATGGCTTACGTATCGTATATATATTTTTTTTGTACACGAACCTCATAAAAAACATTTTTGGGACCGNAACATTTTTGGGACCTAGTGGCTATCGCTTCGGCTCCCATCCAGGCGACTTGGGTTCGATTCCCGGCAGGATCACTCCCAATTTTTGTACCTGGGAAACGTGGTGGGCGTTGAAATTTTTCAGGGAAATTCAGTTTCCTCCACTTTTTCAGTCTCCTCTCCAACTCCATCTCGTTTGTTGACCCACGTGGGCAGTGGCGTGTGGCGAACTGTTTCGAGGTAAGCTGGCGTTATCTCTGTGCTGTGCCCTGTTGCTTGCTAGTTGACATGTACACCATTAAAACGCAGTTCGGCAGGTGACGCCACAGGACGTGTACAACGAGTCCCTTGCCTGCTCGTTGTGAGTGGTCGAAATACATTCAGTTTGATGTGTGAGTGGTCCGCAGTGGTTATTGTTTCCTGCTGCGTGCAACGAGAATGTACAGAAGTGGGCAAGCACACGCTTACCTCGCAACTGTTCACCACAACCCACTGCACATGTGCGCCTAATAACTCGTTAAGCGCCCTAGAAATGTATCAAATCCACCCACCATTCCCATTCTGCAATGCAAGATGTTTGACGCCATGCATCAGTGGTTGGCAGACTGTTGTTAAATGCACCGGAGCTTGCCAACAACCATACAGGGTCCGCGGTGACGCAGGGGTAGAGCGCTCGCCTCCCACCAAGGCGAACCAGGTTCGATTCCCCACGGGGTAGCTCCAGGATCCTCGCACTTGGGAATCGTGCCGGACGATGCCACTGGTTGGTGGATTTTCTCGGGATTCTCCCGTTTCCCTTGCCCTTATATTCCAACGCCGCTCCATNGGACGATGCCACTGGTTGGTGGATTTTCTCGGGATTCTCCCGTTTCCCTTGCCCTTATATTCCAACGCCGCTCCATACTCACTTCTTTACATGGTTAGCGTGTCGGACTACAATGCTTGTTGCTCCAGGATGCGAAACTTTGTGGCTCGTAAAAAAACAAGCCATGGTGCCCAATAATAACACGTAAATTAAAATTACCAAAGACATTTAGTGCTCATTTGCATATTTGTTTATTATAATTATATTCATTGACACTTCTGTTACATTTGCAGCTAGATATTTATTTGACGGCAATAGCACTAATGTTACTAACGACGAAATATTTCGTGGCAGCTACAAAACTACAACCGGAAATCTGCACAAGCGCGCTCAAGTTGTTCCCTGTTTCGTTGACCACGAGGTCATATTTGTACGTGATAGTCTCCTTGCATCAGAGTATAAACGAATTAATGAGGGGTATTTTTGAGAAATTGGGTGTGGATTACGTGAATGATTCCGGAGAGTAAATTTTCTGTTAAATGAAGTGTTCGTGCTCAATTTAAATCTCACGACACTAAGGGAGGTGGTCCAGTGGCAATACACTGGGTCTGCAGTTGAAAGGCCCTGCGTTCGATTCATGGTGCATCCATCTGATTTCAGTTTTCAGTGGTTGACTGAAACCACTCCAGGAGAACACGGGTATAGTTCCTTAGTAAAGGACATGGACAATTTAGACCACTATCCTGCTTTCAACAAGACGTTAAACTATACCTACCAACGTCTAAAACTCACAAAACACTTTTTTGAGCCCAAAAACGAGTATTTCTGATAGCGCCGTAACATTTTTTCTGCTACTAACAAACACATTCTTGCCGTACGGCACACTTAATATTGCATTAACAAAATATTTGGATAGTTTCACTTAATCTTTTATGGTGATATAATGATACAGTGGCCTCCAACAAAGTTTTTTTTGTTACTACAAAATTGTTGCTTTCAGTGCACTGTCTACACTGAGACGCGTACAGATTTATAGGACAGATAAAGCTAGTGCATTCCCCAACAGTACACTTATCTCATCCTCCGAAACAAAAACCATCATTATTTGCTCATAAGGATGGAACTTAAGTTAGCATTTGGCATACGTAAAAACACTTCATTAACAAAGAATGAAATAATGCTTTGATATAGTCTATTCACGGTATCTTCAAGATTTTTTAATCAAACCTTTAAAAAATCACTAAATTTATGACTTTATTGGTTATTTCTTAAATATATATTATATCGTAAGCGTTTAATACTTGTATTAGCATACAAACACCTTATTTTTGGTTAAATTGAACTTCTTCTTATATTTTGGTCTATTAATTATAATAGTTCATTTATACCTAATGTGAATAAATATAGGTAGAAAATAGGTGTGTTGGTAACGCCCAGAAAGAAATAATTCTTATACAAAATTGTATTACAGTAAATATGCACGAATGCGGTGCGTTGTCCCTTTGGTGTAGTTTTATATAATTGGTTGAGCTTTGTTTATATGAGTGGAAGTTGTTTCGTAAGTGATATGCATTTGAATTATGTAGGTACATAGTAAATTTTGATCGCGTTTTTTAAATTAATGAGTGTTTAAATGGCTTTAGGCTAGTTAGTATAAGGATAGCGACTCAGACTTTCATTATAATTTTGTGTACATTGAAAATTGCGATAACTGGTAAAAAAAATAGTTTTATTAGTGAAGATAGATTGTTGTATTTCGTAAATAATAGGTTTTCGTATTTTATAACGCTGTAAGTAAATTGTGAGATCTAACGTAGTTCCTTTATTAAGGCCTCTATCCCTCAAAAGCTCGGACACGCCCTAGGCAATTTGTAACAGTATATACAGCGCTGATAAACCTTCGTCTGCAACCTTTGAGTGATCTCTCTAATCTACACTCTGGAATATACTGCTGTGGCGTGTAGCATGCCTACTCTCGAGGAAGAATGTCTGAAAACTGTACAGAGTCGGCAAGTAGATAGATATCCTCAAGGTAAGACGTAGCTTTGTAGAGGACTGAGCGACTGGTAGAATGGACGACGACACATAATGATAGCATAGAGGTGTTTTTTTTTACAATTTTTGCTTCTACTCGGCAGTCGAGTGGACCTACTCTCCCCGATTGGAATTGAGAATCTGGCGAGGCCAGAATTTTCAACTTCGGTTAGCGTGATATGTAGTGAGGATAGGTAGTTGTGTGTTATTTTGCCTCTCCGCTGCCACTCAAATCACCATGAGAGAAAATTTTAAAATTGGATAAATTTTCTGATGCTTATTCTGGTAACATGACATTTGGTGAGAAACCCAGGTAGCCGCCACCAAACCACGCAATCTCAACACATACCGTAGGCACCTCTTCGCAGGTCAGGGAAGCGTTAAAGCACGTTATCCAGGGCGATGTGTTATCGTGCATTGGAAGTCTGGTGGTTGCTAGTAGGACAAATGCATCACCGTGGATTAACGTACAGTCCCTACTCCTCCGCCTTTCAGGGCTTTCCCACATTCTCGCAAGCGTTTCTCCAGCCGCGTCCTGGAAAACAATAACTGGTCCTCCGTCGGTGACAAAGGGGGGAGGGGGTTGTCCTCTCGCCGAGTCAACAACGCCGCTTCCTGCACATTTGTATCAATTATTTAAGGTGGAACGACCCGTGTGGGAGCCATGCTTTCGCGTTACAGTTGCACCCTCCGCGGCATTATACCGGCGCCTGCCCCTATAGGCACCCCGCGTGAGACAGAAGATATGTAATTGCGTCGCAGTATCGCTCCAGGCGCGCGGTCGTTTCTACCCCCTCCTGACTCCGCAAACCCACAACCACTATTCCTCCCTGTGTGAGGGGAGGTTATTTCCCTTCCCCCCAGCATACTCATGGAAGGCAGCCGCTTAACACTGCGTGAGTGGACCGTAGCCATTTTCTTAGCGTTGTTTGGAAAAATGAATACAACTTCCCAATTCTCAGAAATAACGTGAACTTAAAAAAAAATCTAGATGAAAGTTACTGTGCAAATTGTATAAAGACACAAGCACGTCACTCTTGAAAAGGGTTAAGGTTTTTTTATTTACTTAAAACATGAAAAATTTATTATTTACAAATATTACCTTGAAGAAGTTAATTTGATCGGAAATTACGAAATGGCACACTTTGGAACAATAAAAAAACGTACATTTTCATTTGTTATACGTAAGAAAATCTGAATTTTTCTCGCAAGTATATTTCTAGTTTTCATACCGCTTATGCATGGAGTTATATACATTGTACAGTATAGATATATCTTTGTCAAAAATAGGGTTTTATTTCAGTTACAAATATAATTTTAGAGTGGTATCTTTCATATTGCATGTGTTTGCATAATTTCCCAAAGCACGATCAAAACAACACGTACTTATCTTCCTCGGTAAAGTTATAAGGCCAACTATATACCTACATGTTTTATAGGCCTACTTTCCTTGGGAATATAGGCTTGTGCAATTGTTCGAATGTCTGTTTTGATGTGTGTCACCCACTAATAAGTTTTTAACCACTAAAAATATTGCAATAAAATGTTGTAGGGACATGATGTCACTAACGACTGTAACAGCGCAACCGTTTATAAGCACGCCTGTTTTATTTATAATAATATTTAAATGCCTCAGTACACAAGTGTATATGTATCAATCCGCGATGTATCGATCCGCGGGTTTTATGTTTATGGCAATTTAACGTGCGGTAATTATCAGCACATTATGGTACACTTACCTCAATTATTGCAAAATACTCTTTTAATGTACGCACTGTTAGTAGTTATGTTATTAATTTGTACACTAGTCACAAACAACGGACATGATGTGCATTTCTGTGGGAAAACCCAACGGTGTTGCAATGTATTACTAACTTCTGTTCAGTAACGCATTTAGATGCAAAAAATGTATGTTACCAATATAAATTTACTAAAGATTAATGAGATTTGTGAATTAATATTAAATACTTTTTGATGAAAGCCCATTATTACTACGATATACATTTTTCTGACCTAATACTTTCTGAAGCTGAATAAGTGATTCCGACTAATGAAATACTATTGACTTCAAATACCAAAATATGTCTTCAACGACTCGTGGTATAAGTAAAGCTAACTAATGCAGTGTAATTCAGCAACAGAGTGGAAAAAATTATTGAAAATAATAGTAAAATGATTTACAAACACATTTGCAGTAATTTATACTGTTTCATTTTAAGAGTGACTTTTGCGTTCGCCTGAGCTACCTTAATCATACAATAATCATTAACAAGAAAAGTAAATTGTTTTAAATTAAATTTTGTACTTAAGAGCATAGATAAATGCAAATTTCACTTCACAACATGTTTAAAGAGAAGGACCAGATGTTTTAGCAACTATGTCCCTTGCATATAAATATTATTGCAAAGAACCCGTCCTGCCTGGAATAATTGTTTCAAGGTTGCACTCTTGTAGCAAGGTGGCAAGGCCTGTAATATCCAGGGAGCCGCTTTAACAGGAGTGTCAAGTCTCTAACCGAATTATTCGCGCCCTCATTAAGACACACTAATTTAGGCTGTGAGCGCATGGCCGCGCTACATAAAATTATATCACTCTCAATTTTAACACATTTGTGACACAGTAAGGGAATTTTCATAAAGGCCATTGCAAATGATCTAGATGATCCCATGCATTAACAGTTTGCCAAGAATCCTAAATTCAGTGTTGCAGCTATATAATAACTATACAGGATGATTCTAAAATCATGGGACAAACTTTGAGGGGTGGTAGAGCTCACTAAAACAAACAATTATTGCATAGGAATATATGGGTGGAAGTGACTCGTTGAGGCACAAACACAAATACATAACACATTAACGGAAACATAAAATGTTCATTAGCAGCATACTTAACGAGTGATTCCGTACAGAAAATGTTAAAACAGTTGCTAGAAATGCATCCACCAACAGTCACGCATGCTTGGCGACCTCTGCATATGGCGTGATTGGCTGACAATTGTGGTGATAGTTGAGTGCAGTCAAACGGTGCGCCAGTGACCTGCTGCATCAGCATCACTCCACTGACGCTACCAAGCTTGCATTACTGTCGGTGGTAGCAATTTTGAGCAATTATTATAAACATTGCTGTAAAAAGATTTTTAGCGGCGACGTTGTAAATAAACAATGTGTTGCATTTCATGTGTTATTTTTGTGTTTGTACCTCAACGCGTCACTCCCGCCCGTATATTCCTATACAATAATTGTTTGTTTCAGTGAGCTCTACCACCCCTTAATGTTTGTCCCATGATTTTAGAATCATTCTGTATAGTTAAAGATCCTGCTGAGGCTCGTTTTTTTTCATAGCGCTGTTTGCTACTGCCTCGTTTCTGTGTTTTTTATTATTTTTACTCTGGTTTAACTCTGTCAGTACATAACAACTATTGTCTTCTTCTTGATTGAGCAGAACATATCTGAAAACCTGGCCGAAGAGTGGATTACAGTCAGAGTTTTCCTGTTCAGTTTATTCTTTCTTGCCATTGCCTAGACTTTTGTTTTGCATTAACATACCATTACCCTTGATCCGGTTGACTACAACTATGCGTTACGTTTACCAGATGAACCGTTGGTTTGGTACTAATGCAAGCAAGGCTGCTGTCTTCATTCAGCGCAAAATATTATCCAACAAACATGAACACTTTAAAGAATCATTTATAGAAGCACAAAAGGGCAGAAGTTTGGAGCTACAAGCAAAAACAACTTTCAGAATATACAGAGGAAAAGCACGAGTAACAAAAAAAAATTATATACGCAAAATACAATACCAAAAATTGAGAACGTATACAACAACAAAGGAAAACCGTTTTCGTGAATAAAAAAATTATCTTAAAAACAAACACCTTCCAAAAATATTTCAACAGTTGAAAAACATATAAAATTATAATGGGCTTAGGATTTCAAGAATTTATAAAACAAAATTATATGAGTAGGAAATAAAAAATAAAATTTATGGGAGCTTACATCATCAAAATGATGAGTCATATCCACAAATTACAGTCCCACATTGTGATACTAAAATCGTTGTCTCGTGAGCAACAAACGGGAACAAAATGTTTTTAATGCACACACAAAAATGGTAAACGAAAATTGGCATAACAAGTTTGAAGAAAGCCTGTTGTAGCGTGGTCAGACCCGTGCCGTTTTTCATTTTCGTCGCACTGGTAAAACATATCTTATTTCGCATTGATGGTCACAGACGCTCTGTTTTTATGTCTCAGGTGAGCGATATTAAGGCAACCTAGTAGCGTAAGGAAGAAGAAAGAAAAATCAGTGCAGACACCGCTTGCAAGCTTGCGATTGAAAGAAGCGTAAGCCATCGTAAATCTCGTGAACAAAAAAAAACCTTAATTTTATTCGCTAAAGACGTTTACTTATCTATTATTAGCATTGCCGTAAAACTACTAGCAAAGAATAGAACGAATCATTTATTCCTTAGACGCGGTTGGTGCTGGCTTTAACCAGAATTATGGTGTGAACAGACTGTTGTGGAGGGTTTGTCAGTATTGAACCACTTCCTTAACTCCCCCNGTCTGATGTGGTGTCTAATCAGTATTCCTCGTTTCTTGGACGACTTTCTCGCAATTTTGTTTTCAGGTGACTGTCCGCCATGTTGCTGGCTTGTGAAACTTGAGTTTAAAATATACGTATTGTTTTTTATTCGTATTAGGTCATCAAAAAATCCATGTTTGGCTGCATTGATTTGTTCCAGACATCAATACGTTAATTTTTAACGTGTTTTGTTACAGGTATCAGTGAGTAAATATCAAATGACATTAATTAGGGCGAAAAAATAAATTATAATATAATAATCTAGCCAAGCATTTTATGATATAAATCAGTACATATAATAACACATTTTCTTCCCATTAAGAAACATTATTTGTTTTATAAAATGTACTATTTACTATGGGTTTTCTGCTTTACTAGTGATTTCAAAATTATTGGTGATGTGGCAAATACAGTGTATGATATCTATATCTCAAAAGAATATGTGTTTAATGTTTAATTAAATTCCCGCATCTCATGCATTATTTTTTTTTTTTTACATTTGTAATATTTCCGATTAAACTATGTAAGAGCAAAGCTCTCTTTAAAAAATATTGTCCTACTATAGCATTAGATAAAATGTGAGTAATTGAATAATTTGAAAGAAACAACTTAGAGAGTTAGTCATTTTTGTTGCGTTTTCGTCTGGATACGGGTTCATACGAAGGTAGCATTATGACTTCAACGAAAAGCTGACAAGCACAATTACAGGTGTAATGAGAAATTTGTTTAATTTTGGCTGCAGTTCTTGAGCATGTCTGTAATATTTATATGGATGTGCATCTGAGATAAAGACGTAATTAATTTCAAATACCTCGTACCATTCAGAAGGATCGAAACTATCTGTTTATTTTTCCTCTATCGCATTGCTAAAAACGCGTAATTGTGTAACTGTTAAACATTTTAAAACACCAATAAAATATTAATCACAATAATCGGGATCAAATCTGATTAAGTTAAGATGTCTACAAATATATTTAACGTAAAAAATTTAAATTTATTATAATTTTTTTTAAACTTTTCAGAAGTAATTTTTTAAACATATAGAATAAGTTATGAATGTATTCATGAAATATGTTGCTGATTGTTTTTAAACTTTCTTTGTCCACTGTATATTAACTGGTCATTGCTTGCAACTGTTGAGTGCATTCAAAACAATATACGGCTGACAAAGTTTTTCCATCTCTCTACTGTGTTACATCAGCGGAATGAATGCGTACGCCATATTTACTACGGCGGCCATATCCTTTCAACTTGAACATTGGATTCATCACTTCTGTTAATATTCATTTTCCCAGTGAATTTTTAATTCCATCACATTTTATCCAAGTGGAATAAAATATACAACTATGCAACCACTGTAATAGCTGGGTCATATGTATGTGGAATCGTATCAAAGCATCTGCATGTAGCCCCATATAACATACATATATACATCCATTATTAATGATTTTGCCGAGCAATAGTTTTTCCCGTACTGAGTTCCATGGTTTAAAAATCAGAATACCATATCACCTCGTTAGTTTCTTCTCTGTTAAATACGAGTGAACATTGGTTCATTACAACAGTCGATTACTACAATTAAGAAGCGTGGTTTTAATTGCGATTTCCTGCAAGTATTATTTCTTGAATAACCTCACTATTAGTGACACGATCAAATCTAAACTCCTAGTTAAATAACAAATTCTCAGTTCCATAGTTACAGTCAAAATGGAACCTTAATGTTTTAATTTTTGCGTGCGTTTAAGCTGCATGAGAACTTTGTGGGAAAAGTATATTACCGAGTTTAATATTTGCAAAAAGAATGTTATTATTATTATTGATTTTTGCTATCTCTGTATTTATGTGTATTTTGTGTCGATGTTTAATTCTTCCAGTGTATTCACATATATAAGACTTAGTAACAGCTATTTAACATCAATATATATGTGTGTTGGATAAATAGTTGGCTTTTTATTAGCTTTCTATCTTATTGATTTACACTTTATTTGTATTCCCATTGTTTATTAATTTGTATAAATTTTTTTATAAACATTTTTTGAATTAATTAGTATATTATACAAGTCAATCGTAATTTCACTATCCAACTCTCCCTACACAAAAATTACTTTAAAAGGTTATACTGATATATGAAAAATTAACAACGTCAAACAGCTATGATGATTGTCGCAATGCTAAATTGCAAATGCAAGGGTTAAACTCTTGAAAGAAACACTTATTTCCAATGGTTTATGTACGTATTGTCAGAAGGCGCTTGCGCTTTCCATGTGTTTATTTAATGATGCAGTCATTGAGCCAGTTCATTCCCACGTCAAGGTCATTTACCGTGGGTAACATTACAAATTCTTATATCAAACGCAAGACGGTATAGTGGCTTTTTAAAGGTTTCAAAACTCTAGAAATGAAATAAAAGCACATGTCTCTCAAAGGAACTCTGAAAGGAGTATTTTTTGATAGGTACAAAAACGTGGATTCAAATTACAGAACATATTATGACTGTTTTACTCAAGAAATGTACACTTGATGAGGTTTGCACGTGCCAAAAATCTGTAGGTTATTCTGAGAAGTGCGTTACCTAATTAGCCATATTTCATTTCTTATATAAAATATAATATTACGGACAGTATACCGATCTCCTTACAGCTAATCAGCATACTGCTTTGCAAAACAAAAAAACATTTGGTTTTCATAAAAAGTCTACAAAATAACACGTGATTTTTTGACAGTAATGTTTTCTTCTCTCCCACATTTTCTCTTGGGTGCCATGCGGCTTTTTCGTTGCAGTAAGTAGCAATTCTGTACAATACAGAACACTCTCATTTATAGTCCGTGTAATATTTAAAATCTCCTGCGCTACTGTTTAACTGTTTAACTCGCGGCCTGAAAAAGCCCTTATATACTGAGAACTAATTATCGATATATTTCGCTAATTGTCTACGCCATACAAGAATTCCACCGTGATTTCCAAGAACTTTCGGGTAACCGTGCGTGTATAGCGTACTTATCTAATTAAAAAATTCTTGTACTCCGCAGTCAGACTTTAGGTCCTGTCACAGTATCACGTATACACTTATCGACGTCACAGATATCATTACTCAGGCTACGGTGAATTACGTACTTAAAATACTGCCAAGGAGACCATAATACTTGTTTTAAAATATTACTACGTACCTGTTATTTCTTACATAATCACATTATAACATTTTACAGTAAAACCTGCTTTTTAGAAAAATTACGAACTTGTTTTGAGGATAATTATTGTATACGTGCTGGCGTAATTTTCTCAGCAGATAATAATATGTTACTCTTGTTAAATTTTTGCGTTACTATCTTCTCGAATATCTCAATAAACATTCATTATACAAGAAGCTCCAGTAAAATTATACTATATGCAGCACTATTTTAAAATAATGTTTACAAAAGTAATATAGTCATGGTCGCAGGTACGATTCGTTTTGGTAAGACCCATGTTTGCATTAATTTTTGTGATGGTCGGTATCAAAAAATATCTGATCTCCAAAAGATTGTGGCAGTATTATACATAGTTTAAGTAAATGTCGTTTACTAGAGGTTTCCACTTCTTTAATTTTATGATTGGCACAGCTGAGATCATATTATAAGTAACGTTTGGCCAAATCTTGCGAAGGAGCGATTTTAATACGTAATCTCCAATGATATTATTGCGATATAATGTCTGCTTTGCTGCGATTGTTAATAACTTGGAATGTATGTCAGTGTGTTTACTAATAAAAAACCTGAAGTTCGAAAAAATGACATTTCTTAATATTTGTAGAAGAAATTGTGCCAAAAGGGAAGTAAACTGTGGGATTCACAGCATCGTGACATCTTAATTGTTATTGTGTCAATCCGTGATTCCACTGTAGTTATATTTGACAGCCATTATCAGTGCATGGGCGACAGCGCTTGCAGTCATCGAAAGTATTTGAAGTAACGTCAGAAGCCGTAATTTAGCGCAGTTTTCGTCAGAAGAGAGATGCTGGGTAGCACGTCAACATTGTTGTTGCGTGGCGTGATGAATGATGCCTCGCTGAAGCAATCACTAAATGGCTCGCAAATGGTACGGTGTTGGCGGCTATCGTTTGTCTTCACGGACTAAACACCTTAGCAGGGGGAAAAAACGAAACGAAGCTCCGTGATGAAGAATTTACGGGAAATATCTCATTTCTGTTCTTTGGGTGTCTTCCGAAGAACATTTCTCGCCGTAAAAACAACACATCAGGTTGTGAACAAAATGTGCTACTTCAAAGCAAATATTTATGAAGAAAAATTATACTACATGGGTTATGGTGAATTTCTAACGTTTTAAACTCTATAACAACAAAATATTTCAAATGAGTGTGACTGCTGTAAGGGAAAACGAAGACTTTAAAATCTAATGATCCTATTTCCTTACTTGTAGACAACCTTCTTTTGACTAGATGGAGATTTTTTGACATTCTTTATTGCGATGCAGATGTCAGTCATGGAAAAACAAGACTGAACACGAAGAAAGTACTCAAAAAAGACAAGTTACCTACGGACCAGAAAATAAATATATGTATA
>NQII01001753.1:439337-459244 GCA_002778355.1 Clitarchus hookeri | reverse complement strand
TAAGATTTATGGGACAGAATATCCATTATACACATGTGAATTGTTTACTCATACAGATAGTAATGACGTAGATAAAATTAAGAAATCCGTATTGTTTGGCCCCACTACGGGCGGAAATAGCCTTTGTTACAATTAGAGGAAGAGAACATGGATATCCGTCTGGGGAATATCCACCCAGGCTGATTTGATGCGTTCCCGGAGTTAATCCGCTGTAGCCGCGGGTGTCCAGTGGCATGGACGAGAGGAGATTCGGTGAACGTGCAGGCCATGGAAGCAGTGTGACATGGTGGTCATCCAGGAACCGTCGGACGATGTTTGCCATGTGCGGTCGTGCACAGTCCTGTTGATACAGAGCCCCAGGCTGGCCCTGAAGATGACGGAGGACAACAGCTCCAGCGATTCCGCGATGTAACGGTTGCTGGTCAGCGCGCCAGCGACGCGGCCTAGGCACGAGAATGGCTGGAATCCGATGGCACCTCATACTATAACTCCAAATTCTGGGTCGGTATCGCGGCGTATAATGCAGGATTCAGCCAGACTTGCACCATGGGGCCGCCAGGCACGGATGCAGCCATCGTGGTGATGAAGGCAGAAGTGGGATTCTTCGGAGAAGACGATGGAATGCCATTCGTCTCTGAAGGCCCGATGTTCCACCCACCGTTGCAGCAGCAGATACTTGTAGTGAGTAGTCGGTGCCAGCTGCAGTAATATTCGCCTGGATGTGATGCTGTGTTGTGTTGTTGCAGACGACGTCACAGCATGCATGAGGACAGAGATTGATGTGCCGCATGCCTGAACTCCTGAGCGAGGATTTTTGATCTGGATGCACGGCCCGTAATCGCCGATCGCACATACGTCTGTCCTCGCGCTTGTTGGTGCGATGAGGCCGTTGGCTTCCTTCGAGTCGCTCAGCGCGTCCCTCCTGGAACCACTGATCCCATATCCGCTTCACTGTGGTGGCATTCCTTCCAACACGAGAACCAGTTTCGCTGTAGGATAACCCGCAATCCCGATAGGCTACTATTCCCCCCCGTGGTCAAAGGCGGAAACATGTTCCAGTCCTTGTCCTGTTCTTAGACACGGCGTGATCACTACGTCTGGGCACAGAAACGTAGGAGAAACACAATGGCCAGCGGCTCCCCGACGTATATGCTGCTTGTCTGTTTTGTCATTAGCGCACATGCTGCGTCACTCGGCTGAAAGACTAATCACGCAATTGTCCTGCCCTGCTCTTCGCATTCCTTCAATTCCTCCAGGCGCGTCCTACTTGGTGTTGCAGTTATAACGGCCAGGAGTATGTCTATCACTATACTATCACTATATATATACTATCACTATATATATACTATCACTATCACTATACAGTCAAATACTACGGCAACGTTCCGTTTACTTTTACCTCACATACGGTATATAAATTGGCGAGGCACTTCGATAAATACTAACACAGTAAATCAGTTCGTGGGTTGGCTTTCGCCCTGAGGGTAGGCAACCATGCGTCCTTAATTTCTTGGACTGGCGCCCGTAGGATAGGCAACAACACACCCCAACGTCTACGAACATATAGACTGTTACGTAGATTTNTTCTTGGACTGGCGCCCGTAGGATAGGCAACAACACACCCCAACGTCTACGAACATATAGACTGTTACGTAGATTTATTAAGTAATTATTAACATTTCATACTTGTAAAATAATGTAATATGGTAAAAAAATATAAAATTATTTTAGTATCGTCTATCGCCATTAAGATACCCTTTCACTTCATATTTGCGTTTTTCTTTTGCAGTTGTTTTAATTGAATTATGTTTAGAAGAAAATTCAGGCAGTCCAATAGCAGTACTTGTTTTTAATGACTGATTCTACTTTGCTCTTTCTTGAGCTTACCGCTATCCTTTCGGTTATACGTCGATCTGATTACAGTGGAAAGTAATAGCGTACAGCCAAACGTTTTTCATGAATATTTGTAACGTAGCAAGACATCTTCATGATTTGGTCTAGGGAAATAATGATTTCAAGAAAACGGTAACTTATAAACATTTAGATATAATTTGACTTTATTTATACAGAAAAAATGCCACAGACTATGAATCAAAATACGTTTGAATGTTTTCAACTTTTACCATTTAATTCTGTATATAAACAGTGCAAATATATTTAATGTAATGTTTTATCTGTATCCACGAAAAGAGGGGTCGGAAAAGCATGGAGCGTACAATAATCCCCCCCCCCTTTTTTTTTTTTAGGTAATCTTGTTTTAGACAGTGTAGCCTGAAATATGTTCCAAATTACTTTTAGTTGTCTGAGCGATTCACATAGTTCTGATTCAGTTTGTAGTCATGATCAGACAGTTATAGTTATCAGAGGAGCTTTTACATTAGTTACTAGCTCAACACTGTTGCCATCCCATGTTGAAATAACTACGATTTACGTAAGATTGATGCACGACTGACGTAATATTGACGCACGATTGACGTNTCATATTTGTGCCGGAATGTGGAAAATACGCTGCTGGCAATTAAAATTGCAACACCAGGAAGTACGTTAGCTATTACAGTAAGATTTATGGGACAGAATATCCATTATACACATGTGAATTGTTTACTCATACAGATAGTCATGACGTAGATAAAATTAAGAAATCCGTATTGTTTGGCCCCACTACGGGCGGAAATAGCCTTTGTTACAATTAGAGGAAGAGAACATGGATATCCGTCTGGGGAATATCCACCCAGGCTGATTTGATGCGTTCCCGGAGTTAATCCGCTGTAGCCGCGGGTGTCCAGTGGCATGGACGAGAGGAGATTCGGTGAACGTGCAGGCCATGGAAGCAGTGTGACATGGTGGTCATCCAGGAACCGTCGGACGATGTTTGCCATGTGCGGTCGTGCACAGTCCTGTTGATACAGAGCCCCAGGCTGGCCCTGAAGATGACGGAGGACAACAGCTCCAGCGATTCCGCGATGTAACGGTTGCTGGTCAGCGCGCCAGCGACGCGGCCTAGGCACGAGAATGGCTGGAATCCGATGGCACCTCATACTATAACTCCAAATTCTGGGTCGGTATCGCGGCGTATAATGCAGGATTCAGCCAGACTTGCACCATGGGGCCGCCAGGCACGGATGCAGCCATCGTGGTGATGAAGGCAGAAGTGGGATTCTTCGGAGAAGACGATGGAATGCCATTCGTCTCTGAAGGCCCGATGTTCCACCCACCGTTGCAGCAGCAGATACTTGTAGTGAGTAGTCGGTGCCAGCTGCAGTAATATTCGCCTGGATGTGATGCTGTGTTGTGTTGTTGCAGACGACGTCACAGCATGCATGAGGACAGAGATTGATGTGCCGCATGCCTGAACTCCTGAGCGAGGATTTTTGATCTGGATGCACGGCCCGTAATCGCCGATCGCACATACGTCTGTCCTCGCGCTTGTTGGTGCGATGAGGCCGTTGGCTTCCTTCGAGTTGCTCAGCTCGTCCCTCCTGGAACCACTGATCCCATATCCGCTTCACTGTGGTGGCATTCCTTCCAACATGAGAACCAGTTTCGCTGTAGGATAACCCGCAATCCCGATAGGCTACTATTCCCCCCCGTGGTCAAAGGCGGAAACATGTTCCAGTCCTTGTCCTGTTCTTAGACACGGCGTGATCACTACGTCTGGGCACAGAAACGTAGGAGAAACACAATGGCCAGCGGCTCCCCGACGTATATGCTGCTTGTCTGTTTTGTCATTAGCGCACATGCTGCGTCACTCGGCTGAAAGACTAATCACGCAATTGTCCTGCCCTGCTCTTCGCATTCCTTCAATTCCTCCAGGCGCGTCCTACTTGGTGTTGCAGTTATAACGGCCAGGAGTATGTCTATCACTATACTATCACTATATATATACTATCACTATATATATACTATCNTGCAGTTATAACGGCCAGGAGTATGTCTATCACTATACTATCACTATATATATACTATCACTATATATATACTATCTCTATCACTATACAGTCAAATACTACGGCAACTTTCCGTTTACTTTTACCTCACATACGGTATATAAATTGGCGAGGCACTTCGATAAATACTAACACAGTAAATCAGTTCGTGGGTTGGCTTTCGCCCTGAGGGTAGGCAACCATGCCTCCCTAAGTTCTTGGACTGGCGCCCGTAGGATAGGCAACAACACACCCCAACGTCTACGAACATATAGACTGTTACGTAGATTTATTAAGTAATTATTAACATTTCATACTTGTAAAATAATGTAATATGGTAAAAAAATATAAAATTATTTTAGTATCGTCTATCGCCATTAAGATACCCTTTCACTTCATATTTGCGTTTTTCTTTTGCAGTTGTTTTAATTGAATTATGTTTAGAAGAAAATTCAGGCAGTCCAATAGCAGTACTTGTTTTTAATGACTGATTCTACTTTGCTCTTTCTTGAGCTTACCGCTATCCTTTCGTTTATACGTCGATCTGATTACAGTGGAAAGTAATAGCGTACAGCCAAACGTTTTTCATGAATATTTGTAACGTAGCAAGACATCTTCATGATTTGGTCTAGGGAAATAATGATTTCAAGAAAACGGTAACTTATAAACATTTAGATATAATTTGACTTTATTTATACAGAAAAAATGCCACAGACTATGAATCAAAATACGTTTGAATGTTTTCAACTTTTACCATTTAATTCTGTATATAAACAGTGCAAATATATTTAATGTAATGTTTTATCTGTATCCACGAAAAGAGGGGTCGGAAAAGCATGGAGCGTACAATAATCCCCCCCCCCTTTTTTTTTTTTAGGTAATCTTGTTTTAGACAGTGTAGCCTGAAATATGTTCCAAATTACTTTTAGTTGTCTGAGCGATTCACATAGTTCTGATTCAGTTTGTAGTCATGATCAGACAGTTATAGTTATCAGAGGAGCTTTTACATTAGTTACTAGCTCAACACTGTTGCCATCCCATGTTGAAATAACTACGATTTACGTAAGATTGATGCACGACTGACGTAATATTGACGCACGATTGACGTTAGCTTGACGCACGATTGACGTAATATTGATGCACGATTGACGTAATATTGACGCACGATTGACGTAAACTTGACCCACGATTGACGTAAGATTGACGCACGATTGACGTTAGATTGATGCACGATTGACGTAATATTGACGCACGATTGACGTAAGATTGACGCACGATTGACGTAATATTGACGCACGATTGACGTCAGCTTTACGCACGATTGACATAAGACTGACGCACGATTGACGTAAGCTTGACGCACGATTGACGTAATATTGACGCACATTGACGTAATATTGACGCACTATTGACGTAAGATTGACGCACTATTGACGCACTGGTTATTGTTATAGTACGATATAACTTTTATGAAGAAACTATTTACGGAATGCCCCACCATTTAAGCGTTATGATTTTTTTCGGGTATCATAGAAAGTACATTAAAAACAACTATACTGTGTACAGTTATTCGGAGTAACTTTGTACCATTTGACTTGGCATCACACGCCATGTTGAATTACAACCTTCTGGCTTATTTCAGTTGTTTGTCCACACTTATTTTCAAACTACAACTGTGCCTCTCTGGCAATATGCAATATCCTGTGAAGCAAATATAAATTCTGAACTTTAGTCAAATAAGTATAACGTGATTAGTGCAGTATAATTTTTAAATTACCAGTACATACTTGCCACTTCATATTTTCCACAAAACGCGTGAATAAAATCTCCAGAATATATTTGAAAGTATATGTAATATGTAAACGTTAAGAAATATTTTGTCATTTCATTGAGAAGAAATATATGACAAACGAGAAGAAAATTCGACGTTGCGAATTAGTCCGAGATTTAAGGGTAACTTTTTACCACATATTTTCGTTTAAAATGAATGTATTATAGCCCTCTTCTTGATATATATTTCATGGTTAGTATTTTTATTTATCAATAACGTTGTTATATTAAGGAAACTTTTATAGTCCACACATGGTTACTATAGTCCATACTTAATTACTTCCAATTTTTTTTTTTACCCTGCTTAAGTTCTAATTTCAGGCTATTCCTCCGCCCCATGCAAACAAAGTAACTTAAATAAGTCTGGAATATTACACCAGACGGACATCACGCCGCATTCGAGTGCACTCAGTTTAATAATATTTTGCGTAATAACTATTTCTTACCTGGTATTACCAACACGCCTATTTTGTTTCTGTTTTCATCCGCAATAGTTATGAATGAAATATTGTGTTAATAAAATACAAGTAAAAGTGCAATTTAAGCAGAAACAAGATAATTTAATGTAACCGGAGTACAAAACGCTTGTGATACTCGACTTATACAGGAAACATGGGCTGATTTTCCAAAGGTTTGGTTCAAAAACTGTGGATATACTGTGAAAAGACTATAGCAATCGTTTGAAATTTAATAAGGCAGGTGGTGCAAAGTTTGCCTTCGCTCTTGCAGTTTCGCCCCAAATAACTACACAGTATAAAAAATTTGTAAACCGAACTGAAAATTTCTTGTGATAATACAAATGCTAGTACTTGAACAAAAAATTTTTTTTGTAAACCTGTTATATTTGTATTAATGCAAAAATAGGATTTGTAGAGCTACAGAAACATTCACTTTGTAAATCGCTGAAAACCTCTCTAAACAAGCCCAAGCTGTGTTTGCTAATAGCAGGTGAGTCATCAGTTCCGAGAAATTACTCAGCGCGGTCATCTGTATCGATAGAGCGGTGAAAATATTAACGTGTGTTGAAATAGTCCAAAAGGTTCCTTTATACATGATGTAGCTATTTTTAGATTTATTTGGTTTTAAAATGTTTACTATGTTATTTTGTTAAAAACTGTAAATATTATCAAATAAATGTTTCTCTACTGTGTATGGGATATTTGTAATCCAAATAATTAGATTCATCGTATTTAATTGAATGTCATTTTAAAAATGTTGTTTACAATGCCTATATGTATTTTGCATAAAAAATGGCGCATTTCAATTAAACGTTGGACATCATTTCAGGCACAGCGGCCAGGTTTTGTAAATATATGTGATTTTAGCTGCGGTAACACTAATATGTACGTTTCTTTTAAATATTTCAAGAAATATTCAAAATTATTTATTAACTCGTATTTTGCATTTTATAATGTTTCTCTGGACAGTTAAATATAAAAAAGTGTGTTTTAAAATACGCGTACATTCACATGGTTCCGCATGGCTTCCTTTGAATTAAAGATAAATGGAAAAAAAAATAAGCAACAGAATGCAGGGATAAAGAAAATAAAATCTCCCCGAAAATTGCAACATCTGTCGGCAGCATTCATTTTCTCCTGTATGTACAAAATTACCTCTTTGTTCTTTTGCGTGTAACCGACATGCTTCTTGTAATTACGTGTCAAAACTAATTACTTTTCCGCTGCGAGCTCGGCAAGACCTCGCTGTTCTCGTTTGTAGGCAAAACACCGCATATTACCACGAGATTAAATAAATGAAAGTATGTCTAAACTATTAAAATAGAACGCCGACTACCAATGCATCTGTGTCGCAGTGGTCAGCTCACTTGCCTCAAAGTCGTAGTTAGCTCGGGACGTGCCTGAGTGGGCTGCACAAAATGTGTCCCGTGCGATCCTGGCTTGCCTGTAATTTTTATACAAAAAAAAAAAACAAATGTGTATCATCAAAAGACAAATTACTTTGTAGAAGTCCAAATAGTGTCTTGTGATTTTGTAAGAAAATAATTGGAGAATTACTACACACATTGTTGCAATTCTACAGGATATCCGGTGGTAGTTTACAGTAATTTTTTTTTTTTTTGCAAATACTGAATATATCCGGCACACTTTTCAAGGAATTTTTTTGCAAAGTTTTCAAAGAGTTTTTGTATTGTTACCTAAAAATTTTCGCAACTAGTTTCCAAAAATTTTTCTCTGTATATCCTGCTCTTTAGTAATTTTTTTTTTTTTACGCTCTTTTAGACTGGTGTGATGTTTGAATACAGATCGTGACTCAAACCACGTTTTTCCGAACGTGGGTTCCCTCTGGTAAAATGTTCCATTCTTTGTCCTGTATCGTATCATATACTGAGTGGTGTAAGTGTTTTTTTTAAACACTTTGTATATGCCGAAACTCCCACCAAATGCAGGAACTTATATCCGGCAGATATCCACAGGTAAAGTCTCTTATACTCTTCATGGTAAACTGAGCACTTATGAATGCCCTGCTTGATATCTACTTGTATACACTTTGTGTATTATTTGGCCATACGTAAAATTAACATTGCCATGGGCCTGTACCACATTATTCATGTGTCTGTCAAGTGAAACTGTAAAATTATTAGTATAGTAAATATTGTACAATTTTGCTCATGTTTACACTGGTGTGCATTGAAAAAAACATGGGGTGTATCGTGTATGGGAAACGGCAGTTTGCTCTGCGTGAATACGTCTACGTTTTTACGTTCCCGGCACCGCTTCACTCGATCANGTGTATGGGAAACGGCAGTTTGCTCTGCGTGAATACGTCTACGTTTTTACGTTCCCGGCACCGCTTCACTCGATCATATGGGGTTTCGTGGGTATCACTAGATTGCTTTTGAGATACTCTTTCCAACCGTATACGATTTTTGTATCTCGACTTGGATTTTGACGAGTATAGGCCTACATTGTATNTTGAGATACTCTTTCCAACCGTATACGATTTTTGTATCTCGACTTGGATTTTGACGAGTATAGGCCTACATTGTATTAAGTTATCAGTTTTTTTTTTACTTTAAACTCATACAATTTTACCATAACCACGTCATACAAATAAATGTATTAAACACTCAATCGATTGATCTCGACGAGAGCTGTTGATTAAAACTTAAACGAGCGACGTAGCTACTCCGCGTCAAAAGTTATACTACGCGGAAATTATGAGACGCGGCGAAACGAACTCAAAATGGTGGTGCCCCCACCCCCGTCGCGCGCGACGCTTCGCAGTCCTCACTCAACGTAACAAATTCTTTGATCCTTTGGAAATCAAGTGGTGTAATTGAATTTTAGATGTATACGATAGATTCAGAGCTGCAATGCCAAACTGTGTCCCTCGATTTTGTTATCATTAGATTTTCTGGATTGCCCGCTATCGTTGCAAATTTAAAGACGTATTCACGTCAAAAACAAAGCAAACGTATTAGTTTCAGTTTTCACAAGTAAATTTAACGAACACTTTTAATTAAACATTTAAATATGGAACTACTTTACCTCCGTTGTTACCGGGTGCATGCCATTCAACGAAGCCGTTAACCCTTTTATTCCGAGTGTAGACAACTGTCTATATGTTGCACGGAAANGTATACGATAGATTCAGAGCTGCAATGCCAAACTGTGTCCCTCGATTTTGTTATCATTAGATTTTCTGGATTGCCCACTATCGTTGCAAATTTAAAGACGTATTCACGTCAAAAACAAAGCAAACGTATTAGTTTTAGTTTTCACAAGTAAATTTAACGAACACTTTTAATTAAACATTTAAATATGGAACTACTTTACTTCCGTTGTTACCATCTTCACAGGGTGCATGCCATTCAACGAAGCCGTTAACCCTTTTATTCCGAGTGTAGACAACTGTCTATATGTTGCACGGAAAGNGGGTGCATGCCATTCAACGAAGCCGTTAACCCTTTTATTCCGAGTGTAGACAACTGTCTATATGTTGCACGGAAAGGTGATATTTTTTATCAGTACTGTACTCTGCGAGGATTAGTGCACAATGACCTTTCCTGGGGGGTAACTTATTCATAAACCTCGCTACCGCTCTACGTCTCCTGACTGGTCCATATATCCGACCACTTAACCCAACGTCTGCAGCTCATTGGTTATATTAATGTAACATGATCCTTGTCAACTTAAGTATAGCACGCATCAAACAATTTAGGAATAAAATGTATAAATAAAAGGGTCAAGATGTGAGTAGGAGAAGTGACATTTTCAAAGGTGGATTTTGAAATGTTTATTTAACCATGAACAGCCTATAATGGCAAAGTGAGTACACTTGTTATAAACTTTTGAAAATAAAATACTGCCCATAACTGCATGCTGTTTATACTACAGTATACACTCGCACGCAGGATCCCAGTTAAGTTGGCAGCGAAGTAGTAAAACCAGTTATAAGACTTTACTTTTATTGAAGGTGTAATACGTAGATGTATGGTTACTACATTCAAGGTTTCTTGTATTATACACACAAGGGGCAAGAATTTTCATCTTATTAACACTTTTGCGTACCTAAAAATTCCACGGTTTCCACATGAATGACGCATGAATATAGTGAGACGGTCGATTGCAATGTTAATCTTACTCATGGCGGAAGGATACAGAGTGCGAAGTAATGTAGATCCTTAGAAGGGCTTTCGAAACGCTTCAATCAACTGTGAAAAGCCTATAAGAAACAAGCTACTCTGGACGCCGTTTCCTTGTCGTGTGTCTGATCTCATACGTTGTGGCTGGACAATTTAATAAGAGTAATAATCATCATTATTTACTTTCGTGAACCGAGGCTATTCATATTCTTAACTTAACGTGTTACGAGGTTCGAAGGCATGTATCAAGGTGGCAGTCTACCTGGAGCAATTGTCGCGTCTGACACTTACAAGCAAGAGTGCAATAAGGGCTACACCGCCACGCGCGTTGAGTGCCGCATCGCCGCTACGCGCAAGATTCTGAAATGACGCGGAGTGTCTCGCCGTGTTACCTATAACTACGGGACTTAAACGATGACTTTATAATGTTATTGGTGGAAATTCTGTAGCTTAGTTCAATACAGGCTCCTATCGTAGCTTCTGTCGTGTCAGGTTAGTACGTTTTAAGACACAGCTGTCTGAAAAAACCAGTTTTTAACGATGTTATAGAGCTTCATGTGCACGATATCTTGAAAGTATAGTGAAATCCAAATTATAAAATAGTGCCCAGTAGTCCAAAACGCGTAGCGGGAGAGTCCATTGCCGCTGCACAAGGGGGTGGTGTTTTTCATTCTCTAGTGACAGCGGCCGAGTGTGGCTTAGCGAGAGCTGCCCCGCGTATGAATATTATCTATCGAAGAAATGTTAAGTCGCGCAGCACGGTATTTAACAGCGCGGTAGTAGAGAGCGGCGTTATCAGCTTGGTCTGTATTGCGCCAGCAGTGTCACGTGGTTTCCCCCCCCTCCATTTTCGAGCGTTCGGGAGGGCCCTCCCCTACCTTCCCTCCCCTACCTTCTCTCCCTCAAAGCTGCGCGAAGATTATTTTCTCATTAGAACTTTACTTTATCAGTCTTTCCTTGTCTAAGATGCGTTTCTTTTCGTAAGTTTACGTATCGATGATACGTTTAATAGTCTTGTTAAAACAAACCGGATTTCAAATATGCTGCAACTAATTGGTAAGCTATGTCAAAAGCCTCAAGGTCACGTCCGGCCGTAAGTAGGCGTCGCGACGGCGGTGGAAAATAACATAAACAAGCTTCGCCAGTGTTTTGTTTCCTCAGAATTTTAAGTCGTGGCTATAGGGTTTTAATACGGCGATCTGTTCAGAAAAGATACAACACAAGAATGAATATCGTAAACCGCGATTTTTGCTGACTTTGACACTTTTTAAAACCCGCATATATGTTCCAATAACCAGATTTATGAATGGGCAATAAAATATCGACTTTAATTTACAATGAAATATTTCATAGATTAAAAAAAAAATAGAATAAACACAACTGCTTACAATGAGACCCAGATGAGAAATAGACAGGACCCTTAAGAAACTGCACGGGAGTTAGCCTGAAGTTAGAATGGAAACTAGTTTGGAAGAACAGTATCTAGTGCAGTCGGCAGATCCAACACGTGACCTTCCGAATGCGATTCACACACGCTGCCGCGCGACTAAACACGCGCGGTCCGAACGAGGTCAAGGTAGTAAGTACCTTTCCGTTCNGCGATTCACACACGCTGCCGCGCGACTAAACACGCGCGGTCCGAACGAGGTCAAGGTAGTAAGTACCTTTCCGTTCACATTTCCTACGCTGTGCGCGCGACACGAATGATGTCTTCGTCTCCCTGCAGATTTGTTACTGAGTTTTTTTTTTTACGTAGTGTAGTGTTGCGTGCAAATATCGTAAGTGAGAGAAACCTTGTTTCGTGGCCCAGTATCACTAATTCCTCTTGGTATTAGCGCAGCTGGTGTAATGTCTTGTTCACCTGTGCAGTAATGAGAACATTTAAGGCGAAGGAGGAGATCAGAGTGATGTTATCAACACGACCTGTGGTCTATTTTTGCTTTCGCTGTTTCAACCACCGCGCTTTACTGCACGCAAGAGGGAATGAAATAAAGTTTTCTTCTGGCTTCCATACGCTGATCTATGAATCTTAGGCATAATGATAAATATATAAGTATTTATGTCTGTTTGTATTACCAGTTCCGTCCACTGATACAGCACATGATTTTTTTTATGGTTTATTACGCCTCAGATACACACCTAACTAATTTACGATTNCGCCTCAGATACACACCTAACTAATTTACGATTAAAAATTAAAAACACAACCATGGCTCATCCGGGATTCTAATCTTAAACTTATTCATTCGAAGGGGTTTAAAACCTCGTTTAAGGATCTATCTTACAATATTGACAAGCATTAAATTAAAACACTTTTAGTTATTTTTTCAGTTATTTTATAGCATATAAAATTATTTTTTATTTTAAAATCTGCACACATGTATATAGCGGATATTTTTTAACATTATACTGTGAAGCTCAACATACGAAAAGCTGGAGTGTGTGAAATTCCGTTCGCAGTATCTTCACTTTTTATAACCGAACCTTCGAAAAATCACCCCATGTATAATGCTATCTAGTTATTTCCTAAATATGTTATATACAGCATGTGTTTTAAATAGCTACTTCTGTTAACATAAAAGTATGTTATTTTTGGTTAAGTTTAATTTTTACGTATCTTTATTTATAAATGATAATATATTACTTATAATTAATGTGAATAAAACAGAGAAAGTAGGTGTGTGGGTATGAAATAGTTTTCATGCAAAATATGCGCACGAATGAGGTGCGCTGTCCCTTTGGTGTAGTTTTCAAGACTTAATTAAGCTTTGCTTGCGTGAGGCGGAGGAATATCCTGGAAGTAGAACTTCAGCAAAGCTTCATAAAAGTTGGACGTCGCCATGAATGGACTATACTCACGAATTTCGTGTGGTTGTTATTTAGGTGAGAGTAGTTTTCAAACACCCGATTTGAACACCTATTTTCACAGATATCGTGAATCGCCTGTTTTGAATCGCCATATCTAGAAAACCGATCGTAAATGACGGGGGTAAAAAAAATTGCCTTTCGATGTCGTCAATTTTCTTGCGAAATAGCTGTCGCGCCGGGAAACTTCCAACTCCCTGCGATAATGCCGTCTTCACAAAGGCTTTAAGATGCCCGGCGGCTCCTTTTGAGGAAGCTGATATAGAAGATAACTTCATTGGTCAATTACCGCACGAAGTAGACGAGCTCCGTGGAGCTAATTATTACTATAGGCGTGTTTTGGTGTCAACAGATGGCTTCGTCTGCACTCTAAGAAATAGTTCGGACATTTACCACAACAGTGTTCAGGAATGACACGAGAACTGTCACGGTGAAGTATTTCCGTATACCCACGTGGTAACGCTCCTGAACAGGTATATGAAACAGTCAAATGGGTACTATCATTACCAAATCCACATTGTAGCAGTGCTGAACACTTCCGTACTTGCATACTAGTGTGTGGTAATTGTTTCACAATACGCATTGGTTAAAAACTTCCACTACACGTTAGGAAGTTTACCAGGAAAATTTCTAATAGTGTGGCCAAATATGCGCACGTTGATGATGTACTGAAACCGTTCGAGTTTTAATTCCTTAGAATATGGTTGGGCTGAAAAAACTTTTCTTTTCCAGCTGGTAAGCCACACTCACTCTTTCTGTGCAATTTCATCTTAGAAATAGTCTAACCGCAAAAAAAAAACCCTAATTTTATTACGGCTGTCGCATAGTGGTTGAAAGTAAGAGAATCTAGTGAGGTTGATACGATACACGAGGTACTAAACCGATCTGCAAATTCGTAGGACCCGAACCAGTAAACCAGAAAACTATCTGTCTGTAGTTATAACCGCCAAAGATTCAACTACTGCGAAGTTTATTTCCCCATCGTACAAGCCTTGATAGTAAAACACATCGGCATTGTGGCCTTTAAGATTGTTTCCCAACATTTTGGACACCTTAATTTTTCAAATGTTGCCGTGCCCAATTACTTAATTCAGCATCAAGGTAATGCCGTTGTAATTGTTGTTTATTTAATATATTAGAACCGATTGTACTATTGAGTTTTGTTTCGTGTAGCGTTTCACGTTTTTAAGTCAGTGAACAATTTAGATTGCTTTCCAGTATTAGTTTCCAACAGGAAGATACCCTGTCTTAGGGACACTCAACACAAATTTATTTTTATTAACAATTAAGAGTACAATCAAGAGCAGTTTTTTGTATGATCTAGTGCTTCCGGGAGACATGCTTTCTTTTTTAATTTTTATGGATTATTGACAGACGGCACTTATTAGTGTGTTAACGAAATTTGCAGATGCATTAAAATACTAACTGAAATAGTGTATGCCTTAATACACAAATACCTTCCAGATAAATTCTTTAATACACTTACTACATACAAATAAGTGTTTGTGACTGGAATTGCATGAAGAATGAGGTAATCACCCATTATTAAACACTGTGGTTGTACCGAATTACTCCAGATTTTGTCATAGTGCTTCCACTGCAGTTATTAACACCGGATGCAAAATTCCCAAAAAAAAAATTCCCACACATAGTTCTTGCAACGTCTGACACTACAAAATTTTTGCAAAATGATTTTCTTACCAGAAAACATTTTTCTCATATAAAGGTTTAATGCCTACGTGGTTAAGCATGTAATTTCACCAGAATTCAAGCAGTACGGTTACGTGTCCTTGACCTGCGTCGCATTCCCTTGCGCCGTCAGCGCTCGCGGGAGCGAAGGAGTGTTTGAAGGTCAGAGTTGTGACGTAAGAAGGTGACGATTCTCGACGGTTCTCGTCCACTCGTACCGCTGCGTGCCGCCGCGATAAGCCTATCGTAACTCGTTCGCTCGTCCTTCCCAGGATTTCGCTGGATTTTGTCGAGCAATGCTAATATTGCTAGATTGAGGGAAATTTGCCTCGGCCGAGGTAAAGAGTATTTTTTCAACTGTGTGGGTTAAAGGGAAATCTATTGGAAACTAACAAAACCGTGGGAAATTTTAACGCAGTGTTTTTCTCAACTTATTTCATTATCAGTGCCATTTTCGGCCAGACTTCAGAAATCTGCACTGAATAAGTTTGTCAATATTTAAGTGAAATTACAACTTTCAATTTAAAACCTTCAGCAATAAAACAATTTTGTCTGCAACACCCACAAAATATTATTACTGACGGTAATCTTTAATTTTTACAGTGTTGGTCAAGCCGTTTTGCCTTATATTTTACTGTCGGAAATTCTCCGTTTTGAACTTCAACCCCGTGCACTACCTTTAGTGTCACCAAAACTATGGAGTGTTGTACGACTAAAGGTGAGTTAATAGATTCTAGGATTTGATTTTCCCAGAATTTTTATATAAACCGTTCGTGTAAAATTGGCTTTTATTTCCGAGTAAAGTGTTTTGTCCTCTCGGTCGCAAAGCAAAGAGTGGAGAAACCGTGGGGAATTTTCATCTCTGGGGATCTGGCAACACTGAGCAGTACAGCGACGTCGAGAGCTCGGGTTGCCGGGGCGTGGTGTCGTGTTAGCCGCCCGGCTCCTGACGTAGTTTGCAAACTGCAGCACGGGAATTACCCGTAACAGGAAAGTCCAATTTGGCTCCAGTGATACGCGTGCGTACTATTCGTACGAGTCAAACCAACAGTGATAGGCACTTTTGACCTTTTTTCCCCCCTCTCTCCATCCTAGAATACTTTTTCTATACTGTATTTGGAGCGGGTAGGGATATAGATTCAGCTGTGACTGCACTTGAGCTGTGGGCACATATCTACAGCTTCCCTTAGATACTCAGGATGTCTTGAGAACTAATTAAGAAATGAGATGTAAGAACTACTAAAAATATCAAGTTTTTAATGCTGTATTTTATTCGGGAGAACCCTAATTGTGAACTCCGTCCGTTTGCAGTTTTGTGTGTCATCTTACTTTTTTCATAAATTTTTCCCGTCTGGTAAACACTTTTCGTTTACACGCACGCGTCCTATATAAGTATATTTAAAATATGTACTTATTTTATTAGGGTGAACCCATGGGGAATCAGATATTATAAAACTCGCCACAGCTCTATTCTCTGGGGTGGTGGTACGAGAGCATCTCCATTTTTTTTTCCATTCCCTAATTTTCTTCCGTTCTGTTCTGCGACGTCTTTTCTTGCAAACAGTTTTTCCTTCACAGCAGGATATTTGTTTAAATTATGAGAAAACGGACAAATTCAAAATAGGCTGTTTTCTGCGATGTATTTTGTTGTTGTATAAGAAGTTTATAAAAAAAAAATATACCTTCGATTATGTATTTTATATTTCCCGTAATGTGTCACTCGAATCCGTTTTGCGTGTCCCGATATAATCTATAAACGTTTTTCCTTCATCGTAAATACAGGCGAGCTAGGTCCTTTGTTCGCGGTGTCGCCGGACGTTGCGTGCTTCTTGCTCGGACTGCGCATGCGCAGGAATTCCAGCTGCCAGCCGCGGGCCGATGTTCTTTTGTCTGCACAGCGCGATCGCATCGGAACCACGCGTCGCCGATGACAGTCCGAGAATTTAATTACTGCAGGGAGGGCGATGACTGTGTTTGATGAGGGTTAGTTGGGAGGGTGAGGGGGTCGAGACCCCCACGTCCTGCCGTGATCTGTTAATTAAAGCAAGTTTAATCTTCCTCGAGGGCAGCTGGCTTGTCTTCTTCCTCTATGCCGCTAATTTGATACTCTCTTTTTCTATTATTAGCTAAGAAGTCAATTCCATGAAAAATGTGCATAGAAAAAGAGAGGGGGAATAGGATTGGATTGGATTCGAAAGGGCTTATTAACGTCCCCCGGTGTTATGTCTGAATGCTTATCAGGGGACGGCTTACAAACTAACTTATAACCTAACTTAAACTAAGCATCCATGCCTTACCTGGGATTTGAACCCAGAACCTCCCGCACCTCAGATCGGTGGCCCACCAACTGACTGCGTCACGGGAGGATGGTTGGGGGGGGGGGAATTACATTTAATATGAATTAACAGTTATAAAGGCACATACATTACGCATTGCCATATTTGTTTTGTTTTACTGAACGTAATTATTATTACATTTTATGCCAGAATGCTTACCAGGAGATTGCTTACATAATATAATCAACTAACCTACTTTGAATGGCGCCACACATGCCCATGGCATTACCTAGTTTCTCACCCAGGACGCCGTGATAGTAATGTACTTTAGCTGCCACGGTGGTCACAATACCGTGCGAGGGAAACGAATACAGAGCCCTACGTACTTCTTACTGACGTTCAAAGCAACTTGCGTATCACCTAAGTCAGCTGCGTTTCAATGTAACTGAAACGCAGCTGACTTAGGTCTCGTTTACACGTCCACTGCAACTTACTCACTTGTTTATTTTCTTTTTATAGAAATTCTATAAAATCTTAGGATTACTGTTTACGCCTAAAAGTGCAATAATTATACGTACTACGTGTATTCTTTGAAGTTTAATCGCAATGGTGTTAATACAGTCACGTTTTAATTGTACAGTTAGTTAACTAAACACTGCATAAATCATATAAAAAAACAAATGATTTAAACCAACGCAACCTCAGAAAACGGACACCATGTTGATCAAGTTAAACTTTATGTTTACAAAGGAAATTAAGTATTTAAAAAATTCTGAGGGTAAGACCCTCTTTCGTTACAATTGAAAAGGAAATATTATATATATATATATATATATAGACACACACACACACTCACACACCAGCTGTGCCCGCGGCTCCGCTCACGTGGACTACGGAATTATTGCTTAGGTTTTTTTTTAATACGGTTGAATTTTACTTGGTGTTATCTTCTATACTCTATACATATGATAAAACTCAACGTCTTGGTGAATTAAATGGTAAAAACACTTATCATCATTTCTCTGTTATATATAGATATAAGCTGACGCGGAGTTTTTTTTAAGTTTTTATTCTACACAATTCTTTACTGCATGATATTGTTCCATCTTTAACGGTTTAGACAGCGTATTGCAAGAGAGCNATGCTGACGCGGAGTTTTTTTAAAGTTTTTATTCTATACAATTCTTTACTGCATGATATTGTTCCATCTTTAACGGTTTAGACAGCGTATTGCAAGAGAGCGCGCTGTCGGCAAACTTTTTTCCAACTTGAGTCACTGTTATCGTTTGTAAATTTTTTCGAGATATTTTCTCGCGATAAAAAAGTAGCCTATGTCACTTTCCGGCCCTCCAACTATCTCTGTGCAAAAAATCACGTCGATCCGTTGCTCTGTTGCGACGTGAAGGAAGGACAAACAAACTTACACACTTTCGCATTTATAATATTAGTCAAGATATATAATTGGATAAGTGTAATAAGAATAATAAGAAAAAAAAACAAGAATATGTTAGGATAATTAAATTTTTTTGTTGTTATTTGAGTGCGTTCAGTGGCTGGCTTGAAAATGGCTGTGTTTAAAAATGGCTGTGAAGGGTTTTTTTGGCTTACGTTAGTTATGTATTTAATTGCCAAGTTCCTTATCACAATTTAAATAATTGTTATCTAAATTACATGCAGCCGATACATTAACGCTCGTTTCGCCTTTACATATTCCGACTATAATTGAATGTGTGAAAATGTTTCAAACTTTTCACCGTGCGATTTATTCCACTCATGTGCCGTAATTCCAATGCTTTGTTAGGTATTTAAGTTATCTCGCTTTTTTTTTTTTACACAACAGATAACGAAGCTGACGACTTGATCCTGGTCACCACAAACTTGCTGCACAAGCTAGGGTTTCCGTAACTGAAAACCTGGTCACCACAAACTTACTACACAAGCTAGGGTTCCCGCGACTGGAAACAAAGCCACTCTTATTCCGTCGAGCAGTTGTGCAAGTACCGAGAAGGAGTACACTCTGCTGCGATGTCTCTACTGATTAAATTTATCAAATAAAACGGCAGCGACCTTGAGATAACTTGCCAGCGCCACGTGCCCGCAGCGGCGCTAGGGGGGAAGTGCCGTCCGCTTCCCTGGGACGCCGCCGACCGGTTGAAATATTGTATAACTCGCTGCAGTGCCGGTGGGCGGGTGTCTTCAGCCCCCACGCGTCGCGTGGCTGACAGCCTGTCCCTGTGCGACGGGAGTGCTTAGACGGGACATCCCCCCACCCCCTCCAGGGAGAACTACTTCTGACAGCCAGCTACTTGTATTTCCTCTCCTCCGGCTGCAGGAGTAACGGGCGCGGGAGACAGACCGAGTGCCGGCTCGCCGACGAGAGACTGCTCTGTCCCTTCTCGACGGACACATCTGCCCGGTTGCCAGCGGCGTGGACTCTTTTTTTTTATTATTATTTTAAGTTTCTCCTCCTCATAGACTGAAGATGAGGTAGGCCGATTACAGGCCATTCGCGGTTACCTCGTACTTCTCTGAAGCCCCAGCTGAAGTTCGACCTCCATGATATTCCTCCCCCTTCGTGCAAGCGAAGCGTGACCGAGCCTCGAAAACTACACCAAACAGACAAAGCTGCGCATTTGTACTCACTGAATGTAATATCATTTTGCATGAGAACTGTTTCTTACCAGGCATTACCAACACACATCCTCCCCCCCCCCC
>NQII01001753.1:422849-439013 GCA_002778355.1 Clitarchus hookeri | reverse complement strand
AATTTTGTAATGTATACGTAAAATAAAAGTATAAGTTCAGTTTAACAAAAAAAATAATATACTCTTATACAGAATGAGTATAAAATAATGCCCCCACTTTGAAGATCTATATTATTAAAAGCAAACAACCTACAACCTTGATAGACCAATCAAATGAACCGTGGAACCGTGAAGTTTGTTTATCATACATTCATAAATGTTTAATTTAAACAACATGAGCGGCCCGAACTACATCTACGCGATAATCAAACTCGTTCCACGCTCTTGTCAGAATGTCCGGTGTTACGGTTTTCGGCCCTTTCTTTTTCCACGAGCCCACTGTTACTGGAATCCCTTATGTGGACATGCTTACAGAGTGGTTTGTTTCCTCAGTTAGAAGAGGCGGCGAGGGACTTCGTTTTCCAGTAGGATGGTGCGCCACTCCATTGTCACCTAGCTGTTCGCGGATACCTGAACGAGACATTGCCGGAACGCTGGATTTTCATTTCAGGTGTTCCTGAAGAGGAAATTTATGGTGCGAAAAGTATTTACGAATTTCTTGTATAGTCTATTCTAGGTTATTTCCAACGTTTCTGAAGCCCTGATAAAGATCTACTTCATGTATGTTTCTCCACCTCATGCAGAAATAGTTTAACCGAGTCTAGAAAATTACACCAAAGTTATTTTCCATGGGAATTATTTTTTACTATACATTACCAACACACCTATTTTCTTACTGTTTTTAATACTAAGTATAATTGAAATATTATAATTTTTTTAATAAGATATAAGTTTAAGTTCAATTTAAAAAAGAAGATATTTTTATGTAAGTATAAAACGCTCGTTATACATGCCATATTTAGGAACAACCAAATTCGTCATCAGTGGGGTGATTTTTCAATGATTTTTTCGAAAATTGTGAAGAAACCGCTAATAGACTATATGAACTGGCACTCTAGAACATATGAAAAGGGTTCCAGTAGATCCAACCAATTATAAAATAGTTGGTGTGTCAGCAGCAACCAACAGCATGGTCCAGGGAAAAGCGCTGTCGTGTATTTTACGCTGTATTGTATTACGCTGTCTTGTATTGGTGTTATCTTCTGGAATTGCACAGCAACGACCAAAGTTTCACCTATTTTGAAACATGTTAGATGTGAACGAACATACTCGCGTGCTGAGGGGTTTAATAAGCTTTATTGTCTCTAATACTATTGGCAGAAAGATGTGACTAATGAAAGAAGAGGGAAACTTTTAACGCTAGTAGTTTTTGTCGGAGATTTATGTTTTATTATTTTCGTTGTATGTGTTTATTTTATGGTATTATGTTGTTACATGATTGCCTGAGGGGGCGTATCTGAGTTCGTGAGGGATGCATGTCTTAATAAAAATAAAATAACTGAACTTAATAATTATATTTATTCTCAATGCTTCAAACAGTCAAACATCTGTTATTTACCAGTCTGAGTATCCTATTAACTCTTATTATCTTGTTGAGCGGAATATTTAATTACTATCTCGATTTCAATTAAAATCTTTATCACAGTCTGTACTTTTGCTAATATCCCTTAGACTGCTCCAATTATTTACACACGTTTAGTTAAAACTGTCTATATCCGTCGTCCCGAATGTCTTTTCACTCGCGCATCCAGTCCACAGTCCCGCACATCAGACCCACTCTTCACTGCACACAAGCTCGCCGACGCACTCTCGCAGATCGCTGCAGTCGTCCCTCGCCGCTCCGAAATCGCCCAACTGTCGCTTAAGGTCATCACTCCCTCCTCAGAGGCCCGCATGTGGTATTTATATATGAAGTAGGTGCCTTCTAGAGCGTTCTTGGCAATCCAAGATGTTCTGGGAAAGGTAATGGTGATGACAAAGGCGTTAATGCATGATAAATGGAGAAATGTGAGCTTCTCAGGATCAGCGAAGCGTGAGCTGCGATATTTTTGCCAGCGTGTGCGGCGGCGTCCTTTATGATAGGCCGCTCGCTTCATCTAACGTTATAAACTTGACCTGCAGCTCTCAGCGCCTTCCCACACCAAAGAAACGCTGGGCAACGACGTGCGATAATATCACTCTCTGTAAAACCAGACAAGAAATGGTTGAAGTCAGTAATTTTTGTCTTGTTTCAAAGCCTCATGTATGTAATGCCGGTGTGCAGTGTGTAATCATTCTTCTTGAATTTCAAACGAGAACATAATGAAATTATTCGAAAATCATATATTAAGGCCTTCAAAGGAATGGTGCACAAAAATGCATTCGAGCCGCAAATTTATTTCAGCAATAGTTGAATTTATACTACAGTAAACGTTAAGCGAGTAACATAAACTTACATATTTTATTCTGGATTGAAAGCAAGTACTGGGAAATACGCCAAATAACTGGAATCTAAAAAAACGCCAGAGTATGTATGTGTATATTTGCAAATAAATAGTTCACATGATAGGTCGTTGCAATATAAAAAACATCTACATATTTGTGCCAACTAAGAGGCGCCCAATTCTCTCCGATTCACGTGTCAATAACAACCTAATAATTTGCCTTAACAGACGTAGATTCGCACCCGCAGATTTTCTTTAACCCCAAAGTTTTTTTCAATTCATTAATTTGTTTTTCATTCAAATACACACAGACGAAAGTAACTTTTTAACTTCTCTTGCAGTCGTAGCATAACACAATGTGCACAGTTTCTACGGAAGTCGGGTAAGAATAAAACACGAATACAGAAAACAAAATAAAAGAACGGCCCCTCGAATCCGATGGGCTGAAACGACGTTACCTTTACGTTACGTTGGAAGTTGGGTCAACTCGCATGGGAAATTTAACGTTACGTCGCTCTTAATTCCAGTCTGAATACACTGCCGCGCGGTGTACGCCTCGACGTAACGACAACGCAAACTCCGACGAGCTCCATTTTAGCTCCCAAGACCCAGAACGGCTGCAGGTTTGCCATTCATCGCGTGCTTTAAAAAATGCACGCCGTTCTGTTCAGCATTTTTTTGTTTGTTTTTTTTTTTTTTTTCGAAGGCTGCTGCCAGAAATGTTTTGTTAATCACGAACCAGCTGATGCCACGGTACGCGCTGAATGTTACACGAAGTGCAGCGCTGTTGTACATGGAATGCTTTATCACGAGGCACGAACATACGCCGCGCAACTGTGTTTCAGAATTTTTTTTTTTTTTCCACCAGCAGCGGGCCGGGGAGAAAGGTATTCACGACGGGGGTTACACACCTGAGCTGCCACGTTACTTGATATTCGGTACGCTCGCAGTTCCGAGTAATACGAGTAGGGCGCGCGCGCTGCGGGGTATTTCAGTCACGTAGTTGAGTGCCCCCGCCCGTTAGATGGCGGCACAACGCGAGGGGGGGGGGGTACATTTTTTTTTTGATATTACACCGGCGAAGCGAGCAGGCTGGGTGCCAACAAGAGTATTCAATAGCTCAAAACAAATTGTTTTTAAAAGTTAAGTTGGTCGCTGTTGTGGCGCTGTAAATTTTGGACTTTGTGATTTACTCAGAAGTGACACCGGACGGATATTATTTAAAACGCGGTATATTTGCCGATGATACTCGAACCAAGGATATCGTTGAAACAACCAAACGAGAGAGTTTTTCATTTGCCTCCAGTTTCAAGTTTGAATGATTTACCCAATAACTGCGTAAACTCGTTTACTATCGTAACCTTCTATATGAGTACTTAGTGAGCTCCAACGACTGAAAGACCTAACACAGGAGCTTTCTGATGGAAGGGAAGCGACACATTCATGACTATTTTTAACATCGTTTTGTACTACAAAAGATATTCGATAGCAACACAGAATTTTTTAAATATTTATTTGTTTCTAGATGAAGAGAGCACGTAAGCAAAGTCTCATTAATTCTTTTAACTCGGCGATAGTCCCAAATAATCATAAGCGAGGTGGCGTGATAGTATTTGGGAGCACTCGGGTTTGAGTCCCGTCTTGGCATAGTGCAAAACGTTATAGTCTGTTCCCGGTTTCTTCACTTTTTTTTATTCAAACCTTGGGAAGGCTATCCCATGTATGACGTGGTTGGTTGGTTGTTCCTAAATATGCCATATATCACAAGTGTTTCATACTTGTGTTAACATTAAGGTTTTTTTTTTGTTAAATTGAACGTTTACTGGTATTTTATTTATAAATTACAATATTTCATGTATTATTAATATGAAGAAAAACTGAGAGTAAATAGTTGTGTTGATAATGCCTTATTGGTAGAGACCTGAAAAATTCGGGAGTTCAATGACATGCAGGCTAGACTCTACAGTNTTGTGTTGATAATGCCTTATTGGTAGAGACCTGAAAAATTCGGGAGTTCAATGACATGCAGGCTAGACTCTACAGTTTTATGTACAAATATGCCAATATCAACAGCGCATTGGTTGTAGGCTGTCACAGTGGAAGGTGACAATTGGACACTGTTCTCTAGGAGGTGTCAAACACCGTGCGAACCAACGGTTTAAGATATATAAACGCACCTGTTTTGAATTCTAGCTTGTCCCAAAATGAATCCGCGAATTCTTCCGGTCTCTACTTATTGGTAGGGACAGTGATATTTCGAGACAAGATACAGTCCAAAGCACTGTAGGGTCGTCCAGATTCTTTGATTGGCTAAAAAAATGTTGTGGCCCGTGTTAACCGTTTGCTCACGAATCGCGAAGGTTCAATGTCGGAGTTACTTAGTCCTGAGTGACTTGGACCAGCAGCCAGTGGAGGTATAACAACAACTGAAGTGTGTTTATAGTATTGAAGTCTACCGTGTGCTCCGATTTTTACGCGAAAAGTTACTGGCCCTACTAATAAGAAATAATTCTTATGCAAAAATATTATTACACTGAGTGCGCACGAAATGCAGTGCGTTCTCTCTTTGCTGTGATTTTATAGACTAGATTAAGGTTTGTTTGCATGAGACGGAGAAATATCCTGCAAGTATAACTTAAGCATGTCTTCAGAAAAGTTGGACGTAACCGTGAATGGACTATACCAATAAGGCAAAATAAAAAAAATTGAAACTGCTAACAAATATCGCTTCCCATAAGTTGAATGATCATTGAATCTTTCGACCCGAATGAAAGAACACAATGACAGTTGCAAGAAAGGCGAAACTCAGAAATCCATACTTGCTGAACATGCTTGGGAAAACGGCCATATAGTTCTTTGGGAAAATTCTACTCCACTCACTCAGGAAGCCGACAAAATCAAAAGAAAAATCAAGGAATCGAGCTTTTATTAGCAATGAAAGTATTAGTATGAATACTATATTACTAATATTATTATATATAATATTATAATACTGTTATATTATAATATATTATAATACTATTATATTATAATATATTATCATACTATTATATTATAATATATTATAATATTATAATACTGTTATTATACTATAATACTACATTAGCAATAATAGTATTAATTTATTGTATTAGCAATAATAGTAATTTCAGTTAACAGAGTTTTGAGTTAAAAAACATGTGGATCCCATTAATTAAGAGAGAAACATCTTTGCAGCACAAAACAATAGCAAAAACACAATGCATACAAGACCACACCAGCCAATCATAACCATTCTTAGCTGCACAGCCATTAGCGGCGTCAGAAAAATGGTCAAAAACTATATAAGCCCATGTTTTCCCGGTACCTTCGCCAGTCGCGATTGTGTTCTAGGACGCTGTGTGTCGCTGCCTAAGACGGGAACAGATAGCAGTTCCCGAAACGTCGCATTCTGTCGCTTTTGGAAAAACTACCGTTTTTGTGCGAATTTCCGCGCTGTGTTTGTTTTATTTGCGTAAGTAGATAACTAGCTTATGTCGTGTATAGTCTTTTCGTATACATATATAGTATATTAGTTTTCCGCATTAAGCCTGCCGTCCTGCTTTATTTGACTAGATTCCTTCATGGAATTTGCCAGTGTTGTATATGCATTTATTTTCTCGTCCATAGGTTACTTGTCTTATTTAAGTTTTTTTTTTTGTGCTCAGCCGTGTCTTCTACGACAGACACCTGCATCGCAATGGCGAATGTCCAAAAATCTTCATCTAGTCATCATTGCAGTTGTTTCTTTTGGACGAATAAAAATGTGTTGGCCAAAACATTACTACCCATTTTAAAATAGATTCAGGATGCCAGTACCCGAGTACCCATTGTTAAATATAATTGACACTTAATTAAAATGTTTGGCGCCGCGGTGGCTGAGCGGTATGGGTTCAATCCCTGGTCGGGTCACTCCCGGATTTTCCAACGTGAGAATCGTGCCGGACGATGCCGCTGGTCGGTGGGTTTTCTCGGGGATCTCCTATTTCCCCCGCGCTTTCGTTCTGGCTGCTCCATACCTGAATCACCCTCATCGGCTCTCAAGATCTCGCTGTTAAGAGCCGCCCAACTTTATTCACTCACTTAAATAACATGTGTATATGATATAGATCATATGCCATGTAATTTATTTTGCAAAGTTAATTAGGAGCATATAAACTTGGGCTTCCGTATCCCGCAATTTTCGACTTTTCGGTGTTATATATTTTGAAAACTATGGTAATTTGACCACCAATATTTATATTTGTCTGGTCCTTATATAAATCGCTTTCAGATAGTCAGAAATGAAATAAACAATAATCATGACATATGGCCTTAACGAGACGGCTGACATGCCTAACACAAATTCGGAAGGTGGCGTTTTCGATTCCAACCTGCTGCTCGCAAAAGGAAGGTACGGGTTTTTTCCGGTTAGATTCCTATTAGCCTCCCATTTTAAAGCTGAATTAAGTTCCTCGCTACNAAAGGAAGGTACGGGTTTTTTCCGGTTAGATTCCTATTAGCCTCCCATTTTAAAGCTGAATTAAGTTCCTCGCTACTCATGCACTTCCTTGTTTCCACATCTAGTTTGTTCAGGATGGTAGTTGAAAGCATAAGGGAATGTAGTTTTTTTTTTTAATGCCTTTGAAATTAACGAATTTAATACATGATTTTTATTTGAGCGTATTAGAGGAAATGCCGTGCACGGCATAGTACACAAAAAAATATGTGTGTGATGTGGTACAACGTGTTAACCCTTTCACACCCATTGTAGACAGTTGTCTACATGTTGCACAGGAATGTTATGTTAGACCTGTACTGTACTGTGCGAGGCTAAGTGCCCAATATCTTACCTGCGGAAACTGATTCGCTAACCGCACCACTGCCCTGNAAAGGAAGGTACGGGTTTTTTCCGGTTAGATTCCTATTAGCCTCCCATTTTAAAGCTGAATTAAGTTCCTCGCTACACAGGCACTTCCTTGTTTCCACATCTAGTTTGTTCAGGATGGTAGTTGGAAGCATAAGGGAATGTAGTTTTTTTTTTTGAATGCCTTTGAAATTAACGAATTTAATACATGATTTTTTATTTGAGCGTATTAGAGGAAATGCCGTGCACGGCATAGTACACAAAAAAATATGTGTGTGATGTGGTACAACGTGTTAACCCTTTCACACCCATTGTAGACAGTTGTCTACATGTTGCACAGGAATGTTATGTTAGACCAGTACTGTACTGTGCGAGGCTAAGTGCCCAATATCTTACCTGCGGAAACTGATTCGCTAACCGCACCACTGCCCTGNTGTACTGTACTGTGCGAGGCTAAGTGCCCAATATCTTACCTGCGGAAACTGATTCGCTAACCGCACCACTGCCCTGCGTTATGACTGGTTCATATCACTGATCACCGAACACACAGCCTTAAGCTTATTGGTTGTGATACAGAAACAACTAATTTTTCGTCTCAAGTACAGCACGCATCAAAAAATGTCTTATTTGCAACATCTGACGTAAATTAATGCGGGGATGAAATGGTTAAAGTCTTGTTCTTTCATCATGGAAGAATTGAAAAAAACAAAAAAAGAAATTAATGAATAATAAATACTGAATTAAGTGTTTTCTGTTTTCTAAACTCGGATGTGTGGCGAGTCTGTTTAATCGTATTAAACTTTTGAAAAACTCGGAATACTACTAGAAGAAACTTCTTCCGTCTTGTAACCGATCTTCTCTCTTTAGTCTGTGCACGAGGAGGGCGCGCGGACGGAGGGGAATCCCCGCGCGGTTTTACGTGTCGGTGGTAAATTACCGCCCTACGTTCATTTCCTATTTTATTCCGGCGCTAAAACTACCCCGTCTGCTCCCTCCCGCCAACAGCCAGCCGCCGCTTTGCACGAACGAGGCGGGGTAAGTAATGTGATTTAACCCCGACAGAGTGGCGATGGAGTTGCCAAGCCATTTCCGTGGAATAATTTGCGCGCGATATCTTTGTTTGGAGCTGTCGCGAGCTCCGTAACGCGATAAGTGAAATGTTATAACCCGCGTTAATTTTATTCCGGACCCTGCTTTCGCTGATATCGTCTTATCTTAGTTGACAACTGGCGAATATAGAAACTACCTCACTTTACTCTCGTCTGGTTTGCACTTAAAAGATTCCCTCAATTTCCTAAAGCCCAAGAGAAACTTAACGCATACTGTTTCCCGTTATATATAGTATTATTCAAGTATGTTATATTCTTAATATTATTTCTTCAGTTAGTTTTGTAAAATTTAAGCATTTATTCACTTTTAGAGGCCGAGTCAACTGCTGAATATCGTCTGGGCCTGCGTATTTAAAATTAAACCTCAGGTGTGTTGCACCCCCGCGAATTCAGAATATTTTTGACCCCAAGGCCATATGCCACGATAATTTTTTATTTCATAAATGTGTTGACAAAATATCAATACCTATTTTAAAAAAGATTCAGGATACCAGTATCCGTGTACCCATTGTTAAATATCGTTGATACTTAATTTAACATGTGTAAATGATATAGGACACATGACATGTGATGTAGTCAGCAAAGTTAATTAGGAGCATAGATAATTAGACTCCCTTATTCCGAAATTTTTGACTTTTCGGTGCTATATTTTAAAAACTATAATCATTTGACTACATGTATTTACATTTGTGTGGTCCTTATTTATAACTCTTTGATGTAATATGTAATAAAAAATTTCCGATTACTGTGACCTTAAGTTTGCTTCACGGTATAGGAACAAGGGCAAATGCACTNTAATATGTAATAAAAAATTTCCGATTACTGTGACCTTAAGTTTGCTTCACGGTATAGGAACAAGGGCAAATGCACTGTAAAACTATCTGACTGATTGCAATGCGACCTAAACGCTAACAGGTTTAAATTTGGGTGGAGATGTTTGAAACATTTTCTTGTGAGGCACGTGAAACGTGAATTGAAGTAGAACACACTCATATATCCCGAGATCGTGAAAACATTTGAAATTAATGCACATAAATGAAATTCTACTGCGAATAACTGGAAATGGCTCAACTGGATTTACTAACAGTGTATGTATTTTTTTCAGTCACTGCACAGATTTTCAACAAATTCTACGAGTCTGCAGCACTGGAGAATGTAACTAATCATCAAACTTTATATTTTATATGATTCAAAAATTTCAAATGTAGTCGAGAGTGTTTCTAAGTGTTCCGCGTGATATCTCGAAAGTAGCGTGTTTTCTTCTCGTCGATAAACATTTTATACCAGTTTCGTCAAAAACTAAAAACAGCTATTTTCAAACATGCTGCAGTGCGAGGCGAGCGTCGAGAAAACTGCATAGGATCTATTTGCCTAATTTTTGTCACAAGTTGTTTTTCACATAATTTTTCGACATTTTTGGCCCGGCAAGACATAATTAATAATTCCCAACACCTTTTCTAATTGTTAGACATTAACTGTCTTTATTAATTTCGGAGGACTCGTGGAAAATAAGAAGTAAATTATTCTTTCTTATGTTCCATCGCTGGTCTGAAAATAATATCCTGCGATTGAAGAATGTGTTGGAAATGATTTATTTATTTTTTGTGCCNTGTTCCATCGCTGGTCTGAAAATAATATCCTGCGATTGAAGAATGTGTTGGAAATGATTTATTTATTTTTTGTGCCAAAAACTAAAAGAAACCACATAAAACAGTTCATGAAGGAAAAAGGGTAAAAAAAATACCGTTCTCGTGCACCATTTCTCTTAAGGTTTGGCTTCACTTAACCTGCAGAAATTCTTGGTTTTCGTGTCATAATTTCAATTTTCAGAGATACTCTTGAAAATGTTTGATTGTAGAAAATTTACAATTTACTAGTTGTTTCATATATTTGTATCTAATTTTCGCTGTGTTTTATTTACTGCTTGCAAAACGGCAGTAAGAAACTTATTGATAAAATAAATGCGGTTCCTGGCTTTTTTTTTTGCAACAAGCAGATAAAATTGTGGACAAAAATATTAAACATCTTGTAAAATGTAAATTTTTTTCACAATCGTACGTTGTCAGCCATTAATTACTAAAACGAACGATTTGTGGTGAAGGGGCGGAGCGGGGCCTTAACGCATGCGTCTAGATTCTGGATGTAGAGCTACACGATTGCAGCTCAGAGTCCTGGAATCCCGTCTCCCGGAGGCTCCAGGGCTGTGGTCCGCTATCTCGCCTCGCGAGGGAGGCTTAGAGCCCCTGCCTTGACGATGCAGTTCCCAGGGAAACTGGGTCGCGCCGGACTTTATTAAACTGCCAGGGTGTGGGGGGGGGGCTTACCGCCCTCCGGTCGCGGGGCACCAGGACGCTGCACCCGTGGTATAGGTTGTTCACGATAACTTGACCACTTTTGAAACCCCTTGCTTAAGAGGGCGTGGTACACTGTAAAAAAAAATCCCTTAATTTTACGGAAAAGTGCTGGTGAAAATTTATCCAGAGGTGTCCGTAAACTCTCCGTAAAATTACGGACACGTTAATTTTCGAAAATGGATTTTCCGAAAATTTTACGAACCTCTCCGTTAATTGCCTAGTTAGTTTTCTGTACTACAAGTTTAGATAATTTATAATATCTCTTTTATTTCAATTTTTGTTACGTGAGTGTTTTACTGTGTATAAAAATATTTTAAAAAGTTAAAATATTTTATACTCGTACTTAAGTCAGTATTTGAACCCGAGTCAGAAAGGTGCAAGTTCACGACCGTAACCACTCACCTACAACTCTCATGTGGTGATTGTGGTATAACTTTTGTATTTCTATGTTAGTCACATAAGCAACTTTTTAAGTTTCTAATAAAGCTACTTTATTTTAAGTGATGCTAAATGTTACAGACGCCTAATGTTACTTTTTAATATTTGAAAGAATCGGTCTTTGTGACGTGGATAACCTAACTTAATTGAAGTTTTGCATGTATATGGAATCTAATACAGAATAATTAACAAGGGGTAATGCTAAATAACAGTTTATACCTACTTTGCGTGCAGATAGTTTTACAGAACGATACATTTCTTTAGCGGTATATCTTGCGCCGCTGAAAAACGTGCAAATTTACGGCTAAGAAACAGATCGATAGTATTGCATCACGTTGGCGAAATATTTGCTTGCAAGGTTATTTAAATATATTATCTTGGATTACCCTTTCTTAGTTTCCCTATATTCCCTTCCAAAAACCTGTACATTTTTTCAATGCTTTTAGTGTTTATTTATGTATCACGCCCTTTTAAGATATAATTGTATGCACCTTGTGTATTCTTCCACAATATATATACTTGACATTGTAGTGGATCTCATCACTTTATTCTTGCGTATGTCAATTGAATCTGTGAAATTATTAAAAAAGAAAGTATTAAAAAAAAATTGTGATTCCTGCACTTATGTGATTTTAAAAAGCAAAACATTAAAGAAATAATTTCAGTATTCATAAAATTTTACCTAACACTTTTAATTCAACCTTAATACGTGTAATTTCTTTCCCTCCGTTGTTGCCAACTTTACTGGGCGCACGTCAGTCAGGTTACCCGTTTAAATATACGCAAGTAGTGGCAGTGACATTTTTCAGATGTTGACTATGCTCATTTAATCGCGAACAGCATTTAAGGCTCCCGCCTAACTGGCGTTGCAGTATGTTTGAAATACACGTTTCCCCACTAAACTACTAAACATACGTCCAATGTGTTGTTCTACGAAAAGAACACGTACTTCAGACGAGCGCTTTTCAAAATGTCACGTAAGTTAGAAACGCCATTTCAGAGTATTCCAAAACGTGTCTAGAAACAGGATTTTTCATAGCGCTGTAGCTGAGAATACATGCATCAGATACGTACGAAACTACTCAAGTGGTTCTACACTGAACCTTCCTACAGACTTTCAACCAATCAAATAACAGGGTCGCCGCTGAAAGTCCCATAAGTACACGCAGCGCGACTTAAGCACTGCACGCCAGTTGAGAGCCTTGCGCTTAGCGGCTGTGACACACTTGATAAGCGTGGCAGTTGCGTCCTTATCGCTCTTGCGCTTCTCGGCCTCAAACACGGGAAACACCTCCAGGTAGGCGGGAGCCTTAAGGTACTGCCTACGCGCAATTTAAATAGGAAATCCCATGTGAAGGGAATTTTGCTTCAGTGATTTAACTTCAAAGATACGCGTTTCAAACAAAATGTATTCTTTACAAATTTTTAAGAGATGATCCCTACGAGCATATATTTTCAATATAGATAGGCAGTATGCACTTTTTTTTGTAACACATAAATTTTTTAAAATTTCTTTCCTAACATGCTATACATGTTATGGAAACAATTCCGTTGTAGGGAACTTCTGAAAAATTCGCAGAAGAATACATTTTGTTTGAAACGCCTATCTTTAAAATTAACGCACTGAGGCGAAATTTCCTTAGCATGGGATTCCCTATGTATATTTCGCAGCTGCCAGCCGGTGGGCAGGGCCCTTAACGCGGATTATCACAACGACGCCATAAGATGCAGAAGTGCCGAGCACCGTAGCGCCCGTGTATACACCAAGATGCTGGACCTCTCCTGTCGAGAAGCGTCGCAACAACTAATTAATGAGGAAGTTTATAGCCACATAACTAGTCTTGCTGTACGAGTTAACACATGAGGTGCCGAAAGACCGCGACAAGATAATTAATGTAATGTCAGAACCATTATTAACCATCACACAGAAAATACAACCCTAACACCGAATCCAGAGTCAACGACGACACCGAAATATAGTTCTTAAAGGGTTACTTTATTGCGCCTACGCTTAAATGTCGGGGTCGTTTTTTGGGGTTAAAGGAGAGATGGGAGCTTTAACCCACTAAACTAAATCTTAACTTTCACCTAGAAGTTGCACAGAAATCTGTACCTACGTGGAATTAGAATTCAGTACCCCGTTTCCGGTGAAATGGCGAAAGAGAGTATGTTTTTAACATAAAAACTTAAAACATAGCTCTCTATCGTAATTTATTATTTAATGATGGAAAACTTCACTCGCCATTTTCAGATNCATAAAAACTTAAAACATAGCTCTCTATCGTAATTTATTATTTAATGATGGAAAACTTCACTCGCCATTTTCAGATATTTTTTTTTTAAATCTTAAAGCATAACGTTTTAAAAATATCTGTACTAGCTCAGAACTTAATTGTCGATAAAAATATCATGAAAGGCTTCCTGCGCCAATTAAATTAGAAGCAAAATAAAATAAGTTAGATTTCATTGCCTAATTTATTTTCAATATAGTTTAAAAAATTATAATTTATTTTGCTGGTGTTTGTGTAATTTTAAAAGTGGCACGCAATATTGCGTAAATAGACAAAAGGCCTATTATTTCACTGTAGTGCCAAAAAAGCTGTTCTTGTAATTATAAAAACTTCAAAAATGTTTTTTTAAACAAAAAAATTTATTACATTAATTAGAATTTTGCGTGTTTATCCAGGCATTTAATACATACCTGTACAATATACAGCAGATACTGCAAGAGCATTTCTATCAGTTTGTCATTCAACTTGCTAATACTAACTATTTTAGGCAATTTTGTGTTTACTATCATTTATGTATTTTGTAAGCCTCTTACATAGTTATAAAATATATGTGTTGCAGCATATATTACACATTAATAGTAACCTAATGGATTTATCGTATTTTTTTTAACAAACTGTCACATTTAAGCCTAATTATTGTCATGTATACAGTTATTGATATTTTGCATGCTTTACTATTTACCATGTTTATGTTTTTTTTTTTTTGCAAATGACTTAGATGGTCACGGAAGCTATTATTTTGCACTATACGGTACTAGTAAATAATTTTGCTAAATCTTTTTTATGATATTTATATTAAAATTCCGCCACTTTGAAATTTTTACCGGTTATAACGATTTAGTTTTTATTTATTGAATTTTGACACACAGAAACAGTTAGTTAAAATTGACGTCTTCGTTACACTGTGATGTGAACTGTACGTTTGAGATACAAACAACTAGCCCATTTAATTTTAGTGCCTTGTGTTATGTGGAAGCGTGATTGTCATCGCTGCGAAAGGAAGGAAGGGAGGGAGGTTGCTACTATTCGCCGTTTCGCCTGCAACTTCTGTTACCCGTCCTACGTATGTGATCGCGACAACAAGGTATTGCGCTTGTGTTGCCTTTGCTCTTTGTAAGCACAGGTACTACTACCCTTCTAGCGAGATGGGAAGTTACAGCTTGTATTTAGCTGTATTGCATTCTCGCACGGCTGTGTTGTCAGATTGCGCAGCAGACGGGAAAGAATGAACACTCGGTATGTTCACTTTCTGGAAATCATAACGGGAGTTCGCCTTCTCATCGGAATTGTATCCCGCTGGCGTGGTACGCAACTGAAAGGGAACTGCGGCAGTTCCTGGCTGCCGGCTGGTGTTGTCTGCGAAGCACGTGAGCGTGAAACGTCATACTTCCTCTCCGACCCGGTCTTGCGAGAGGACACGTATTTCCCCACGGAACTTCACATCCCGTTGGTATGTACGTGGCAGTCAGTTGGCTGTATCTCCATCAGGTGAGGTTTGTGCGTGCTCTCGTGTGGCNCATCCCGTTGGTATGTACGTGGCAGTCAGTTGGCTGTATCTCCATCAGGTGAGGTTTGTGCGTGCTCTCGTGTGGCCTTTCATGACAGACAAGAAAATGTCTATAATTAGCAGAGGTCGTCGTTAATTAAGTGTTATGCCTTCATCAGCACACACGCAGCTATGAATTTGTTCTGTAAGTGTGGTTGTGGGTTATAATACACATTAGTTGCCTGTCTTAATACTCAGAACGTTGGCAAGAACCATATTTTTTTTTATAAACGTCAATATTATTATCGGCCTACGATACAGAATAACAAGTAACTTGAAATGTACTGTGACTTACTAAAAATTGTGCCTTTACTCTTCATCAAATTGGCAGTTGCTCACGCAGAGGGCCATTCTAGCAGAAGATATTAGTAGATATTTCTATAAAATTTTATATTTGTCATTATTATATTACACAAAAGTAGATTTGGTTTACCTGATCATCCCAAGGACAAGGCTTTCAAAACGTAGTCAGATCCTTGCAGCCTGGCTGCAATCAGAACTGGCAAATGTCAACTTATGTCTTGTCGTGAATCACTAAATGCAAGCATTTGATCAAAATAATCAGCATTTAAGCGAATTTTTTTCCCCCAGTTATTTAATTAACTATGTTTGTAAAAATATTTCACATGAAATGTTCCTTGAATAAAATCAAGGTTTTTAAATAAGCGGGGAAAAACGGCAAAGTGCTGGTAGTTATGTAGAGTACGTATTTTTTCAAGGCAAAGAAAACATTTCGTGTAAGCTAGTACAATTATGATATCTTGCCATGTTTGTTTATAGCTACGTCGAAGGCTTTTGCATGTAATAATATTAAATATTAAATGTGTGCCATGATTTNCTTTTGCATGTAATAATATTAAATATTAAATGTGTGCCATGATTTAATGAGTTCTTTATGTATTAGATTGTCATAATTTATAAAAAAAATTTTAGCTGTGGTTCGTAAAAAATTTTAAATCGTTAATTTTACTTCTTCTGTTTTGATGTACAGAACCAGGAGTTTTATAGGTTGTAATTGTAAAGAATATGGTTTGTAATAATCTGTGCTACGACTGTTTGAGTAATATGAAGAGTAAATTAAAGGAAACACGATGGCTTGGCGAGGAATGGTATTAAAAAAAAACTATCTTAAATGCGTGAACTCGTAATTTTGGTAATATTTGCCCGGGATGTAGTGATGCGCCTGAATACACACCACCCGCTACTAGGAGTTTGCCGGTTTCTTTCTGCAGTGCAGAGTGGAACCCGCCGGGGATGTA
>NQII01001753.1:391514-408092 GCA_002778355.1 Clitarchus hookeri | reverse complement strand
TGTTACCACTCCTGGTGGTGCAGTGTTGCCAACTGCCGCGGCAGAACCACCAACCCCCCGCGGGGTCGAGGTACTAGGTCCCACTCGCCTTACCGGGCTCTATTATATCTTCCAGATGTCGCCTTTTAAGGGAACCTTGCCCAGCCATATCGGATCCTTGGTTTTTCTTTACGTTATTCATTTCAAGGTGACAGCTTGTACCACTCCACCTGTGTGCACGTATGCGTCATGATCAATCAGCTGTTTGAGTAACACCCTCGTCGCCTACACATTATAAAACAATATTTATCTCAGCTACGTATTTTTTAATATACATTACTTTTACTGCAACCATTAAATATATTAACCATCGATATTTTTAATGCGATTTGCAAAAGCCTTCCCTTTTTACGTTTTTCGACACGTTATGACACTTCAGCTCGACTGACTTGTTGCGTCCGCCAACTTGCACGACACTGGTTACTTGATGCGCTTTTACCCCGAAACAAAACAGCAAATAAACATATTTCCAAATTACAACTTGATATACTCTTGAATTAAAACGAAATATTTTAATATTAAAGCGTATTAAAGAACGCAGCTAACAATTTGTGTAAAAACATTCCACCATTAAAGTTACAGAATATCGTCGGAACTATTTTCTGCTGCAATCATACTGTGAGCCAACTAGCCAGCCAATGACATTAACTTATCGCAGGCAGTGTTTATCTCTGCTGCCACCTTGTAATGGATGAAGTGTAGCTTGTTTATGTTTATGAAAAAGGAAATTACGAAGGTACCCCGATATCCAACTAGCTATTGACCTCACACTGCAGTACGAACGTAACGATTGGACTGCGAACTTGTGTTTATGTCACAATATTGATTTCGCCAAATGTCGGCGAAATAATATTGTGACATAACTATGGGTTCGTAGTTCCCGGCGGGTTTTCTCGGAATATCCCGTTTCCCCCGCACTTTCATCCCGGANGGAATATCCCGTTTCCCCCGCACTTTCATCCCGGAGCTTCTCTGTACTCATTCCACTTCACCCACATCACCTCTCAAGACCTCTATGTTAAGATACGCCTAAATCCCTTCACTCACTCCACCCACATCACCTCTCAAGAACTATATGTTAAGATACGCCTAAATCCCTTCACTCACTCCATCCGCATCACCTCTCAAGAACTCTATGTTAAGATACGCCTAAATCCCTTCACTCACTCCATCCGCATCACCTCTCAAGAACTCTATGTTAAGATACGCCTAAATCCCTTCACTCACTCCATCCGCATCACCTCTCAAGAACTCTATGTTAAGATACGCCTAAATCCCTTCACTCACTCCATCCGCATCACCTCTCAANAAATCCCTTCACTCACTCCACCCGCATCACCTCTCAAGACCTCAATGTTAAGATACGCCTAAATCCCTTTACTCACTCCACCCGCATCACCTCTCAAGACCTCGGATGTTAAGATACGCCTAAATCCCTTCACTCACTCCACCCGCATCACCTCTCAAGACCTCAATGTTAAGATACGCCTAAATCCCTTTACTCACTCCACCCGCATCACCTCTCAAGACCTCGGATGTTAAGATACGCCTAAATCCCTTCACTCACTCCACCCGCATCACCTCTCAAGACCTTGATGTTAAGATAAGCCTAAATCTCTTCACTCACTCCACCCGCATCACCTCTTAAGACCTCCATGTTAAGATACGCCTAAATCCCTTCACTCACTCCACCCGCATCACCTCTCAAGACCGCGATTTTAATAAACGCCTAAATCCCTTCACTCACTCGTCCTTTTCTGACAGTTTCGGTAGCGTGTGTGACAACTTTTTCAATGAGTTCTGCGTTTTGTAGAGTTGGGTGCAGTGCGCCATTGAAAATCACTCTGCTGCTACTTCAGCAAGATAAATCTTTGAAAAGCCAAGAATAGTGAAGATTTTTTTCTCATCCTGAGTATAATATGCGGGGTTTTTTTCCTCAATAAATCCTATAGGCCTATCACAGCCGTTTTATTTATTCGTTAATATGTAACTACGTTGGCTTTTGGTTAGCCCTTTGACGTATGGTACAAACTGTTCACAGTAAACTAAGCAATTTCGAAGTCCTACTTAAGAGCTACTTGCAGACCACATTGTATTCTTCCACCACATGTTTAAATTAGCATTGCCTAAAGCCTGATAACTTTATTCATGTGTTGTTCAAGTGAAACTGTAAAATTGTTAGAAAAGCAAAAATTTTGGAAATTTTCTCATTTTTACACTTATACGCATTTAAAAAAAAACAGACAGCTAAGGAATTCATTCCAGTATTCACGCATCTTTTCCTAGCACCTTTAGTTGAACGTTTAGACATGGCACTACTTTCCCTCCGCACTGAGGAAAAGGTTTGTTTCCGCCAACAAAATACTTGTTTTTATAACGCCAAAAATATATTTAGTTGCCTCAACAAAACGATTTTCTTTTTGGGGAAATAAACCCTGGGAAGCAACAAAATTGATTTTGTTCGTCTAACAAAATGCACGCTTAAATAAAAATAACCTTGTACTGGGCGTAAAGAAATTAGACTCTTTACAAAATATTTGGTTGGATCAACTGCATTGTAATTGTTTGGCCACTCATTTTGTTACCTTCTTTCGAAAGTATAGCTCGAGAGTTTGTTTGTGTGTATTGCGACAGTTAGGATTAATAACAGTGTTTGTTGGTGCATTTATTGATGCTTTCTAATGGCATAAACATCCTAATAAAACAAGCTCAACTGGAAACTTTAAAGTAAAGCTGTGAAACTTGAAATACCTATTTACGCATGTTGCCCNCCTAATAAAACAAGCTCAACTGGAAACTTTAAAGTAAAGCTGTGAAACTTGAAATACCTATTTACGCATGTTGCCCAGTAATTGGAACGAATTTATTTAAGAGCATTAAAAATTCACCAGTAGTCACTTTAGATGAGATTGTTAGTTCGTATCGCTAAGGCGCAAGCAATATGTAGGTTCGATACTCGGTTGCGCTGGGGATTTTTTTATAATCCGAAATTGTCTGATGTACGTATAGCCAAAAATATATGCATATATATATATATATATATATATATATATANTATTTATTTATTTATTTAGTTCTGACAGCGAAATATTGATTTGCGGCAACCAAATAATAACAGCGAAATAATTTTCTCTCGGCAACAAAATATTTGATTGCCTCTATACAAACAATTAATATTGGTTGCGCCAAACTAACTGTGTTGTTAAAAAAAAAAAATTTCTCTCAGTGCTTCATTACCGATTTACTAATCGCATGACAGCGTAGCCGTTAAAATATATGCAGGTACCGGCAGCGACAAGTTTGGAAAGTTGATTTCAAAAGTGCTCAATTTACCTTGAACAGTCTGTACATGAGACGTTGCATACGAATCGGATTTATTGATGTACGCTGTACGCAGGAGAAAACTAATTGCTTTTAAAGAAAGTCCCTGACTTGGTGAGATGCATAATTCGTTGTTTAGACCACATTCCACAGTCTCCTTACGGCGCACTACTACCTGGCGCTTGAACTGCGTTGCAGAGTGTTCAAAATACACGTTTTTCAACGAAACTATTAAGCGTGCGTCCAACGTGCTGATCTACGAAAAGAACACACACTTCAGACGAGAGTTGGTAAGTACTTCCAAAATATCACGTACGTTAGAAACATCAATTCAGAGTACTCCAAAACCGCTAAAAACGGCTTTCCAATGCGCTGTAGCTCAAAATGCACGCACCAGATACATACAAAACTACTGTAGGGACCTGCACTGAACCTTCCTAAAGACTTCACACTAATAAAATAATATGGTCACCACTGAAAGTCCAATAGGTACACGCAGCACGACGAGAAAACTGCACGCCAGTTCAGAGCCTTGCGCTTAGCGGCGATGGCGTACTTGATGCGCGTGGCAGTGTCGCCCTTATCGCTCCCGCGCTTCTCGGCCTAGACGTGGGAAAAAGTTCCAGGTAGACGGGGGCCTTAACCGATTTATGACAGAGCGTTAGACTGATACAGCCCAGTCGTGGTAACTTCCTACTCACCTGAAGCCCTGCTAAAGATCTACATCGACGATTTTCCTCCGCCTTATGCAAATAAACTTTAACTAAATTACACCAAAGGGACATCGCACCACATTCGTGCGCACTCACTTTAATAACATTTTGCATGAAAACTATTTATTTTTAGGCATTACCCACACACTTATTCTTTCTTATTTTTTTCGAATTAACTAAAAATTAAATATAATTTATGGATAACATAAGAGTGGAAAGTTCAATCTATCCAAAAATAAGACACTTTTATGTTAACAAAAAGTATGAAAAGTATGTGATATATGACAACCAAACTCATCATCCATGGTTTGATTCAAAAAGTGTAAAGATACCGCGAATAGACTATAGTAGTACAGGGAGGGAAGAGATTTGGGTGGCTCTTGACAGCGAGGTCTTCAGAGCCGATGAGGGTGAAGTGAGGTGAGTATGGAGCAGCGCCAGAACGAAGGATGGGGGGAAACGGGAGAGATCCCAGAGAAAACCCGCCGATCAGCGGCATAGCCCGGCAGGATTCCCACTTGTGAAAATCCAGAGTGAGCCGGCCGAGGATTGAACCCAGTTCGCCTTGGAGGGAGGCGAGCAGCCTAACCGCTCGACCACCGTGCCCCCAATATAGTAGTACAGTTCCGAACAAAAATGTATTAACGTTCTTAGCTTCTGGATTGTAGTCGCGTAACAGTAGTTACTCCACTGCAATGCGGCTGCAACCCAGAAGTAAATAATGTGAAGACGACGACTCCGGAATCCTGCAAACTTAACTAAACGTATTTGTTATTTGCAACACCTAACATTAGATTTTTATATATGCTAGAAAGAGTGAAATAAAACTTTCACCTATTATTATTTTATAAATTTAATATTAATTTCATATTCTGTATGAATTAGGAACATAAGGAAAATATATACACTGGTAACGGCTAACAAGTAAAAAGTTCCTATGAAAATTCTAGTTATGTTTTGTTACTCTTAAGTAAACGTTATTTTCTCGCATATATATACTTCCAGTGTAAACTTGTGGAAACATACTTCGTTGCTATGCAATACAAATATTTTTTTTTTTTTTTGTTCGTACAGCGCACAGATATGGCGAGTTGTTTCCCTTGGTGTGTTTTTTTTTCTTCAGATATCTGTCCGTTCTCTTTTACATATAGCGAAGGGCAATTTTGAAGCAGGCCGAAAATAGAACCTTAGCATGGTTTCAGAGAAGATGGAAATAGNATAAAACTTTCACCTATTATTATTTTATAAATTTAATATTAATTTCATATTCTGTATGAATTAGGAACATAAGGAAAATATATACACTGGTAACGGCTAACAAGTAAAAAGTTCCTATGAAAATTCTAGTTATGTTTTGTTACTCTTAAGTAAACGTTATTTTCTCGCATATATATACTTCCAGTGTAAACTTGTGGAAACATACTTCGTTGCTATGCAATACAAATATTTTTTTTTTTTTTTTGTTTGTACAGCGCACAAATATGGCGAGTTGTTTCCCTTGGTGTGTTTTTTTTTTTTTCAGATATCTGTCCGTTCTCTTTTACATATAGCGAAGGGCAATTTTGAAGCAGGCCGAAAATATAACCTTAGCATGGTTTCAGAGAAGATGGAAATAACCACGAAAAGCTTATACAGGGCCCGTGACTTTTCGTGTAAAAATCGGAGCACACAGTAGACTTCAATACTATATACACACCTCAGCTGTTGTTATACCTCCATTGGCTGCTGGTGCCGTGTCCGTCTTTGACCAAGCCACTCGGGACTAAGTAACTCCGACACTGAACCTTCGTGATTCGTGCACAAACGGTTAACACGAGCCAGAACATTTTTTTTAGCCAATCAAAGAAGCTGGACGACCCTACAGTGCTTTGGACCTATACGCATTTACACGACATACATGGGGTGTTTTTGTTCCAAAGGTTTGGCTCGAAAAGTGTGAAGAAACTGCGAACTGACTATAGCGAGGCACCAGTGCCAATTGTTCCTTGTGGCAAAGCTGATTGGCGTACGCCTCTTTGACGTCGATCACGCAGCGCATTGTTCACTGTTTGCAATACAAGTCCCGAACACAAGCATACGCTTCTCACAGAATCCTCGCACATTCTGAATCAACCCCTTTGAAAAATCACCCCACGTATGACGTGTTTGATTGCTTCCTAAATATGTCTATTACAAGCGTCTTACACTTATGCTAACATGAAAATATCTTATTTTCGATTAATTTGAATTTTTACTTACATTTTACCTACAAGTTGTAATACTCCGTTTATAATTAACTAGGATAAGATCATAGGGAATAGAAAGTAAGAAATTGTTCTCATGAAAAATATAATTAAATTGAGTGCGCATAAATACGGTGTGTTGTCCATTCGGTGTAATTCTCCAGATTTGCAGCAGTATGTGCGGCACATCCGGCGAGAGAAAGCGTACCCTACTACGCTGGTTAGTGACGTAACCAGGAATTTACTGCGGAANGGGGGGGGGGGGAGTAAATTTTTTATTTTTTAAAAATATATGATAGCTTTAATATTAAACAAGTATTAGTTCAAAAATTATTTACAACCAACGGGCTTATAAAGACGGAACTACACAACGATACGAACATCATTTGCGTTCAAGGAGGATTGGAAAGTTTCTCATATGAGCAAAAAAATGTATAATTAAATATATCAGTTTACATATGTTTAGTTCGATACATTATTTACAATCAGTGGGCTAATATACAGACATGGAACCAAAAAAATGCTATAAAAATACTTCATGTTCTAAGGGGAAAACACATTTCTTATATTAAAAAATATTAAATCTGCCTTTTTTTTTTTTTTTTTTCAAATCTTATTTTATAAAATTTTATTTTTATTTCGGTTGGTGGAGGGAGGGTGTTATGATCCCCCCCTCCTGGTTCCGCCCCTGGCTGTTCACTTGCAAGGTAGCGTGCTGTACGCGCGACAACGACCTCGCCACGCCGATAAACGAGGCGGCGACACGAAAGCCTCGACTGGACGCGCTCGACGGCGATGCCTCTGATACGACCGCGTGCTCGCCCACTTCACGTGGCGTGCGTCTCACCACGGCTCACGTCCCGTCGCCACCACCTATTTTTTTTTTATTATTCAATTCTNACGGAATGTTTACACGTAGGCAAACACTTGCCCGCGGTGTTTGCACAGCGGTGTTTCCCGATTTGTTTGGTTTAGATGTGGAATTTCCACGCACGAGGTCGTTTTCTGCGCGGCGAAATGCGATTTTTTTATAGTTACTTATAAAACCGATATGATTTGGCGTCACGCAATTTCGAATTTCTATTTTCTGTTCTGTCGAGGGTGGGTCCCCCAACTCCTAGGGAACCTCAAAATAAGCACACAAGTTCGCCAATTTCACAACACATTTTACCTCTTCGTAAAACGAAATAAGGCGTGTGTGTGTGTGTGTTGTGTGTGAGTGTGTGCGCGCGCGCGTTGTCTGCATTTCTTGTGCTTTCTTTCCTCTTCATTTTTTCACGGTACTAAACTCGAAGAATTTAACATTCCTCTCAAATTGCATATACACCATCATTTTAAACTGTGTTTATGAACTTTTAATTTTAATTTACTCACTGCTAACAATTTTTTTTTGTCATAGTTTCCGTAAACATCCGCCCAAGAAAATATGTAAAGATCATTATATACCCGGCGATGAGGGAAGGGCGAGAAAACCAATCTTTGTTGAAAAAAAAAGATAGTGTTTAAAACGGTGACTTTTAAACTTAAGGTCTCGTTTTCGATATCCGCTTGCATGTGTAAATTCCTTAAATGTATAAATACATGACTTGAAATATTGTAGACAAAGCAAAACTATATTAGAATCGCTGAATAATTATGGCACGGTATTGATATATTTAAAAACTGTGAGTAAAACTTTGAAATATTTTTAACTTGATGTTGGAATAATCCGGACCATTTGTTTATGGTAACATTTGTTTTGAAAATCTTACTTTAAAATTACAGTTTTGATAATGCTGAATTTTCGCTCATCTGACTAATTTTTAATAAAGTCGTATGTGTTTAAGTAATTAACTTTTTATATTTGAAGTGTTATATACCATCAGTGTGAACTTAAGTCGTGAGGAATTACAGTAACGGTAACCGTTGGTACGGTGTTTTTTTCCTGACTTTGGAATGCTGTGACGTCATCGATACCGACAGCACGCTATTCACAGATACCTAGAAAGTTATCTGCACATCAAATTTGCGTAAGCATTTTTTTTTTTGATATTATCATGTTACTTTATGTAGTTCTATTTGACTTCACTAAATTATGAAGTTCACTATAGGCACAAGATGTCACTGTGCACAGATATGTTTGCACTATGATAGTATAATGCAAAATTCGCTCTATTTTTAATATAAATAAGATAATTAAGAAACTCTGGCCCTAACCACAATATTGGATTGTAAGAAACGAGTCACATGCAGTGTGATAACCCGTCATGAATTTGAGCAAGCTGTGCAAATGTTGATATCACCAGTGATTGTAATAATTATGAAGTAATATTTTGTACTTCTGGGTTTATATAGCCGAGAATTTAGTAGTTGGACATTTGACGACTTCTAACCAGACGAAAATACAGTGTTCTGAGAATTGATTTCAAGATTTTTAAACTGTGGAGCTGCATACTATCAGAGAATATATTACACTGTTAAAAACGATAACCATTGCAGTAAAATGAGAATATTTATTTTAAAAAAAATGGTTGCCTGTAAAGTCGGTTTTACGGGCGAAGATTTTACGTGACAACGTAGTGCTGCGCGCGCGGCAGACCGATCATAGTTGAGTGGGAGAGAGACGCAAGGCATTCGGCGGGCCTCTCTCTCGTTCGGTGACTCATCGTAACGTTACCGAGCGTTACACTTTTTCATAAGTGACTCCCAGCCCAACCTAATTTAAGACGTTGTCACGTCAAAAAAGAGCTATATAAACATTTATAATTCAAATTCACTCCCTGTGTTGTAATTCACTGTAAAAGTGCCAAAACAATTCTGTATATATGCCAATAAATTACTTAGGACGTTATGACATACAATTACAATTATTTCGCGGCACTCTATATCATTATGAACACGAAAATATACAATGTTAATGGAGTCGTCACTTTTCCAACAAACGCACTCGTTCAGGAAACCAATATCGCATAGAAATTGCTCGATACTAACTGAACATTCAAATGAATTCGTTTATTTTGCTTCAGAGCATAGTTAATTATCGTGAGTGTGTTGTCCATACTTTAGTGCAAACTTCGGCTTGTAACGCCGGNTTTTGCTTCAGAGCATAGTTAATTATCGTGAGTGTGTTGTCCATACTTTAGTGCAAACTTCGGCTTGTAACGCCGGTGCGGGGGCCGTGAAGGTAGTGATTGTTGGCAAGGGTGACCCCACTAGGCGCCAGACACCGTCGGCAGGCGGTTTCAAGGGTGAAGGTGTTGGTGATCTCAGGGTCGTGCGGCCGACCTTCCGGACGAACGCCGTCTCCTCGGTCGTCGTGTCGTCGAAGTCGCCCGAACGGCGCCGGTGAAGACAGGCCTCCTCGTGCCTATCAAGGCTCACCCACGCGCCTTATACTGTAACGAACGCCGAACGAAGTAACTTGGCCACGCTTAGGTGAATGTTGAGATAGGTTCGGTAGCGGGTTGTAGGGAACCCGTTTCCCGAAATCCCTCGTGGGCGGTGCTCGAAGCGAAACGCACGTAGTTGGCTAACTAGCGTACATTTATCCTCGCACGAACCACGTCACCTCACCACAAGGTGAAACTAAAGCATATTCTGGCCAGAAGGGCGAAACTGCGAAGTAACGCGAGTGCATGATAAATGGATTATTTGCACGGCGAGCTTCCCCGGGGCGATGCTAATCCCGGGGAGGAAGGGGGCGGCGTCTCCGGTTACGAAAAGAAAGAGGTTCCGAGTAAGCTATGCAAGACTATCGCAGTTAAGTGATTGGCACGGGAACGTGAAGGCACCCGGAGCGGACGCAACACCGTGCCGACCCCTTGGACTGCTCGAAGAACACTGATCATGGCGGCAAGCTACGCGCTGCAGGGACTTGCACGTGCCACAATCAACAAATCACTTGCAGGAAAATGATTTACCCTTGCAAAAAAAAACTAAATTACTTTGAAAAAGTTGACAATGCACTAGACATACAAACACTTCCAATAGCAATCAAATGATGGTATGGAACGAGGGTGACGTCATGAGGTGATTACAAGGAACTCGTATGAATATTTAGCAAAAAGGAAAAAAAAAACACTGCGTGGGCGTCCCTCGCGTCACAAACGCGTTCTCGCGTCTCTTTGGAAAATAAGCCTAGTTAACTTTCAATATGCTCCGCTAATAAAGAAACCTTCNTCGACCGCACTTGCACTGCACTACACTTAACTTGTACGAGGGCGTCGTTGACACAGCTGATGTGCTGACGTGGAGCGACGCGCGTAGCAGACGGTCTGTGGGGCAGGACGCCGTCCTACGTCAGTTGTTTGTGCAAGAACGCGACATTCGCCCTGGGGTTTTAAGGTACATGTTTTGCATATTTCGGGTATACATTTAATTAATTTAAAGACAGAGTTCCTGAAACTCCATAGATATGTCTATTTGCGTTGCATTTATATAAATTTATTCGCGCACAAAATCCGAGTTTTTTTTATCTCAAAAGCAGTGTGACTATACATAAATGCACTTATTAAAAAATATATACCCGAAATATTTTTCTGTTATCACTTCCAGAAATACACCCATCAGTGTTCTCATATAAATTAATTTTCCCAAAAGAAACACAAACTTTTTTATTATACTCATAACACGTTTCGCGCTCATTATTGACAACTTAACGTAAGCCACAACACTAAAAATAGTGAATTTTTATGCCAACATCTACAGCAACAAACCAGTACCTCGGAACACTTATCTAAAGGATAACTTGGCTAAAGGAATGTTCGTAATACATTTTACCACCAAATAGCTTATCTATGGAATAGCTATTCCACACATTTTTCTACAGATCGTAATACAGGCCCTAAGCCACATGGTCAACATTGATTAACGTATTTGTTTATATTTTAAATTTCAAATGATAAGCACTGTTGTATTAATAAAATACTTTTAACAATTTAAATATTATCAAACTGCATTCCAAATTGACTAGAGGAGGTATACAAACATCCCAACACACTTGTTTAGTAAACAGTATTCTAACCTCAAATCCAATCCACGCCGTTCTTTGCTAGTCGAATTGGCAGAAAAGCAGTTCAATGTTGGGACACGGGGACTGGTTAAGCGCAGCCAGCGAGATCTGTCTACCTCATCTTTAGTCTACGGTGCTGATAGGCATGCAGCTAGAGGGAAAATTCAGATATGTGGAAAAAGGGAGGAGGTCTAAACAATTCTTAAGAGGGGTTTGAGCTGGAAGAGGTAATATTTCCGAACTTCGGGAGGTTCTAACTGGAGAATATGCAACATTACGGAAGCTCTAGCGACAGCGGAACGTCATTGGTTGACACAATTTGCATTGCGAGTAGATTCTAATGCATTCATGTTAGGCAGCTTGCGTTCCTCTTGTGCGTAGCTTCGCTAGCGAGCAGTTCCAGCGTTGACTGGGCGAGCCTAGATATATGTACGTGTTTATATATTCGTATGTGTCTTTTGGTGAGATGCCAACGCCAACCAGTCTTAATGGATGGCTTAAGAAAACAAATGCGAAGTATAAACATTAACCAGGCCCTAAACACCCCGAGGCAAATAAAACATCAGAATAAACGTACACGCCATGGTCAAAGTAAACAAACGTACAATGTAAATATTCATAAAAAAAAAGTGCATTGAAAACATATTACCGTGGGATTCTGTGTGTGTCACTTACATGACATTTCACTAAAAAGTGGTAGTACGTAATGGGTGTAAGCTCAAAGCTTCTCGCCTTCCACCGAGGTGAACGGGAAACATGGCGGATGTTGCTGTCGGCCGGCAGGTTTTCTAGCGTCGCTTCCGCTTCCTCCCGTCCTTGCATTCCGCCCCTGCTGCAATGCTAACCTCACTTACATCTCATCGGCGCTCATGACGTCGCTGTTGACCGCCGACCAAAACCTGCCACCTGTCAATTACTGTGAACACTAAGGTGATCAGTCTTGGCTTTCCTGGAACAAAGGCCGGCGTTTGTATGAGACGAGATACGAGAATGGAAAAACCACTTGGGGGGGGGGGCATACAAGCAAGACCATGTAAGACACAGCCGACTTAGACTTAGGAGTCTAACTCCAGAGCTTCCATATGCGAGTCACACATGCCGGGGAATTGCCAGCCATGCCTGCGTCTCGTGCGTTGTTGAATACCTACAGCGTCGCGATCTTGGGGTCAGCCATTGTCCCAAACTGCTGCCCGTGAAGTAATACAACCTTCCCGATGGCTTCCTTACGTAAAATTTCGTAACATGAATTGCTGTCAAGTTTTTCTACTCTACTCTGGGACAAATAATACGGTTGTAAAAACTAAATTTGTCTACCCATACAAACAGCTAAACTTTTAAGAGAGGGACAGCTATCATTTGGGTAGTTGTTACCATTTAAATAATGTAAATGTCGATATTAATGTAAAAAAAAGTGTCTGTTGTATTCCTGCATGTTACTCAATGTGCAACTATGAATATGGTTCCTAGAGCAGAATACTTGGTTTCTCCCACAGAACACACAAAGAAAATGTTTTGTTGAATCAAATAAAGTTTGTTTGGCGCAACCAATTTATTGTTTGCTTAGGGGCAGTAAAATAAATTCTTTGTAACCAAATTATTTTGTTGTACTTATTTGATAGTCCCAAACAATGGTTTGGTAGGCGGAACCAAAGCTTTGAGGCTCTACGCACATTAAACAGTTTCGATTAGTATATAGATATATATAGTATATAGTCTGACCGAGATTATAACCGAGAAAATTTGTGCCTGTGCACTATGCCCCAGCAACCGCAACTGAAGTGACTACAAATGAAGTTGGAAGCCCAACCCAGATTAAAACCTATATCATTTGTGCACTGAAAACAGCGGTGGGACGAAGGAATAAATACGAGGTTTGGAAATGTGACGCATCGTGGAGGGCAGTGGATGGAATGGAGGTTGATTGAGGCAATTGTGAAAATGGGTGGGTTGCCAACTAGGTTAACGGAAATGGGTTGGGTGGTGGCTGGAACATGGTGTTGGACTATCATTAACACTAGCAAACTGTTGGGTGACTGAGGTGATGGAGGTGGTGGGAACCTCCTCGTTACTGGGATCAACAACACTGATGGAGAGTGACTCCAAATTAGAAACCGTCTCAAAGAGGGACTGGATCTGAGCCACAATGCTCTCAAGTGACTTAAACTGAGCATCTGACAATTGCTCACCAAACTTGGTCAAAAGATACTGAGCACGTTGTTTAAGGTGTGCTAAACGGGGTTTCAACCCGAAGTATGAGAAAGATGTATCATCTTCACTAAGATTTTAAAAAAAAACTCCTGTAAAGAAATTATTTTAGTAGTGCAGGTACGTTACTATGCGTCAATATCAATATCGGACAACTTGTCCAAAGAAATAGGGACATTTTAATTTAAAGCAGCACGCATCTCGCTTCTAAACAATGCTGCTGTGTCATCAGGTGCTTGTACACCTCTGAAGGTGCACTCGTACTGACATTCATCCTTCAAAAGGAGTTCAGGCACAATACAAAAGCCATGGTACCAGAGCACTACAAAATTACACAATGAAAAACAAACTTGACCTAACTTAAGTGTAGAAGCACAGAGCTCTCACCAACACCGTTTGCGCATGCCCAAGTCTCAAAGGGACACATGCAACAAGCATGCACAAATAAAAAAAAATCCCAAATCTACAAACGGAAACCACGAGCTACTGCTAGCACATGTTATGTGCGACCTTCGTGTCGCAAACTTGAGCACTCATAAGTATTCTCGTTATGACACAAGGGCGGCACATAAATGGATGTCGGTATCTAGATTCCTGTGTATACTAGGGTTTACTATTGAAAGCAGAACAATATGGGCGTGCTCCTGTTTTACTTATTACATAAAAGGTACAGAGTATTAGGTACACTCACGGCGTAGTTAAAATTTTTACCAATCACTACATTATAGTAATAATTTTATATATTATACATTGGCGATTATTGAGGAAGTAAATGACAAAACATTTCTTTGTTTTGAACAATGACCCTATTAAATGTTTACTTTTGCCCTAACAACACACACACACACACACACACACANTTTCTTTGTTTTGAACAATGACCCTATTAAATGTTTACTTTTGCCCTAACAACACACACACACACACACACACACATATATATATATATATATATATAAGTTTCTTTTTTTTTATTACTAGACAAATAGTTTTTAACAAACTATAACTTCATTAATTTTTTTGTTTATATTATATGGCTATGACTCTATCGTCGTATACCCACGATAGCTTCATTTAAAAATTTACGTTTCTGAAAATTTACTTTTAATACATTCTTTTAACATTTATTCTAAGTTGCAAACAAAAATAATTTCGTCGTTTAACAGCACAAAATATTGCACAAACATCAACTGACGTCGCGTCAGACAGAAAGTTCGGAGCACTCCCGCGCACATGCAGCAGGCAAAACATAATTCAGAGGTTGCTTGATTACAGAAACTGAAATCATACGTTACTGCGGTGCCGGCTGAAAGAAGTGGAATCATGGTCAGAACGACCATGCCACGATTTGGTGTGCGGCTCACATCACAAGAAGGATGAGAAGGTTGGCCACAAGGTTAAGCCATTCCGGGAAACCGCTAGAAAATATATAACAAAAATGCTTGAAAAAGGATCGTAAACACAAAATAACACTATCACGTCCCGAAATAAAATATCCGCAAACAAACTTACCCAAAACGGCGGATAAAACTATTTCATCTCAAGATGATGAAATATAGTAAAGTAAGTTGACTACATTCTGTATGGCNCCAAAACGGCGGATAAAACTATTTCATCTCAAGATGATGAAATATAGTAAAGTAAGTTGACTACATTCTGTATGGCTAGTAAACAAAGAAGGCGGAAACCTATATATACCATGGTATGCTCCGGACTTCATGGTCTCGCGCGACTAATCGATACATAAATCGAAAGTTGGGAAAGACATATCATAATTCACAAATTAAGTTTTTCTTATTTTGTGATTGGAAATTACGAATCTACACAATATTATGTACGTAAATAATTAATAAACTTAAAGAAAACAATTTTTTTTGGATAAGAAATATAAAATACAATACACGGATAATTATTTAAGCATTACACAATTTTGAGATTATGAANCCAAAACGGCGGATAAAACTATTTCATCTCAAGATGATGAAATATAGTAAAGTAAGTTGACTACATTCTGTATGGCGAGTAAACAAAGAAGGCGGAAACCTATATATACCATGGTATGCTCCGGTCTTCATGGTCTCGCGCGACTAATCGATACATAAATCGAAAGTTGGGAAAGACATATCATAATTCACAAATTAAGTTTTTCTTATTTTGTGATTGGAAATTACGAATCTACACAATATTATGTACGTAAATAATTAATAAACTTAAAGAAAACAATTTTTTTTTGGATAAGAAATATAAAATACAATACACGGATAATTATTTAAGCATTACACAATTTTGAGATTATGAAGTTTGTTATACCACTTCAAAGTGAATAAACAATAATANAGTTTGTTATACCACTTCAAAGTGAATAAACAATAATATCAAGCAGAACTAGAGTACGATCGAACGGGCAAGAAAATGTTTTGCGAAACACCAAATAAATAAGAAAAGAATTAGGTACTGAACGAGACAAGTACCAACACAACCGGCACCTAATGCTAGTAAGAAATAGTTCCTACGCGAAATATCATTACATAGAGGGCGCGCGAATACCATGCGTTGTCCCCTTTGGCGTAATTTCCCAGACTCGGTCGAACTTTATTTAGTTTGTATGAGGCGGAGGAATATCCTGGAAGTGGAACTCGAACAGGGCCTCAAGAGAAGTTGGAGGTGATCGTGAACGGACTAACATCACATCGTGCGGAGGTGAAGCCTCGCGCACTGCAGCGAATGAAGCCGTCGACGAAGCGTAAGTTTGCGAGCCGTCCACGGCTAGTCAGGGTTCAGTCTTCGCCGAGACACACGCGAGAGATCCTCGCGCCGGGCCGGAGGCACGAGGTAAGTCACGTGACGTCGAGGCCCGCAATATCCTGCCGCGTTTCCGAGAGGACGCGAGTTGATTTCCTCGTATCCACTTGGCCTGCAGATGGGGTTGGTATGTTAGGGGAAAGGGGCAGTGTGGGTGTGCACGTTTCGCCCCGGAATATTCGGTTTTAACGTTCGGTACGTTCCACCGCGCGAGAGACAGCGGCGCATGTCGCTCGCCAGGCGGACGCGATGTTTCTTGCCCTCTTTTTTTTTTTTTTTTTTTTTC
>NQII01001753.1:367898-391475 GCA_002778355.1 Clitarchus hookeri | reverse complement strand
AGATTAGTCAGGCGGAAAGGAGAGCGACTGCCGGCGCGGGCGACGAGTCCTGCAGGACTGGCAAGAGGCGCCAGGACTCGTACCGTGTCCTGGTGAGGCTGAAGGACGCGCCTCGTTTTAATCCGGCTGGATGGAGGATATTAAAAAGGTTTTTATTTGTGATTTACACACAAGCTTCAGTGTTTACAAGCTAAAAAACAAAATTTCTTGACAGCGTTTTTTTTTTTTGCATTTACATTTCATTCCTACTTTTAATAATTTATTATTATAACTAGATGAACATGTGTTCATCAAAATACTGGCTATCAAATCGTAGCCCAGGTTCTTTTTTTTTAAGTGGATGTGTATTTCCACATTTGTAAAATACTCGTGTTTGTATATTCCTTATAACATTTTTCAACTATTGTCAATGCATGCTACTTCCGCCAGTATCNTGTAAAATACTCGTGTTTGTATATTCCTTATAACATTTTTCAACTATTGTCAATGCATGCTACTTCCGCCAGTATCGATAAGAAAATCCTTTCAAGTTTCTTTTCTAAGCAGGCGCTGAAATGAATATCAGGTTTCGTTCTTCGTACATCCCATAATCTTGCGAAGCAACTAGGGAATTAAAATAGGCGAATGATTACTTCCGTTTCATTAGGTCATAAGACATAACTTTGTCCAAATCTTCAATTGTTTGATTCTTATCTTAAGAATATTTTGTCTTTTACGTAAGTAAATTGTTTTCACCTACACAGACCTGTACCAAAAAAAAAAAAGTATAAAATACAATAAATAAATTTTTTTCTTTATAGTTAACGCTTATTTTTGTTGTCGCTTTCAGATTTTATTTAGCAGGAAATTTGAATCCTAATCATATTTTCAAAATTAAATCTAGCATAAATTAAAAAATAAACAAATATTTACATTTACATTAAAAAACTTAAAACTTTAAAAAAATGTATTACAATTTAAGAAATATTAACAACAATACAAATACTATTGAAATTAAATGGAATATAATATGTTTCAATTGGTATGTAGAATATGTCCTCCGTAATGTTTGTGAACTCTGTTTATTCCATCTGAATGGAAACTCTGCGTTACAAACACTAGAGGTTCTTAACTTGCGACTCTTTATCTAACCGGAAAATGGCGGGTGAATTTTACTGACAACAGAATGAAAAAACCTCGCTTTGATAAAGAAACGAAATTTCTTGGCATTCCGAATTCTGTTTCACCAACAACGCATATTGTAACAGCAACTCTATATTTGTCTCGCCCTTCACAAACAGTTCAACAAACAGATCATTCTCTTAGCGTACTTCGATGCTGTCGAGCGCACTGGAATCTTCTTTACTCACGGAAAAGAATCACGCGTGTGGGGAAAGCACTGTAGAGTGCTAGTAGTATGTAACAGGCTGTCCAGGGTCGCAACTGCATGTTCCCGTTGCACTCTGATGAGCGAGACGTGGAATCACCACATTTAACACTTTCACTCCCACATTTATTTATGGTTTTCTGGTGACGCAAATATGAAAAAAAAAATTTGATGTTCGATAACTTGTGTCTTTATTACAACTAATAAGCTGATGGCGTTTTGTTCAGTGATTAGTGACATGAACCAGTTGTAATATAGTGCAGTAGCACGGTTTACAAATCAGTTACTTCCGGGGAAAATCATTGGGCACTGAGCTTCGTAGAGTACAGTGCCGGTCAAATTACACCTTCCTGTGCAACACCTTGACATTTGGCTACAATGGAGGGGTATACTCTCTTGGAAATTGAGCAGTGATGTTCATAGCATTCCATATAGGAGAATTTACTATTGACCAATCAGTAGATAGTGTTTCAATTTATAATTACACCGAGAGAACTGTCAACAAAATATTTGTTTGTATAGGGCCAAAAATTTATTTAGTTGCCTGAACAAAATATTTTGCTGCGTCAACAAAACTTAACAAGTAACAAAATAATTTTTTTTTCCATCTAACAATATACGGGTTTGAATAAACAAAACCTCTGTGTTGGGACAAAATAAATTACTCTCTCAACAAAATATTTTTTGAATCAACTGTGTGTATGTGTATATATATATATATTTTAGTTTGGCCACTTATTTCATTGCATTCGTTCAAAAAATACAGCTTGAGCGTTTCTTAGCATTTTTTTAAGGATAGTAACAGTGTTTTTTATTGCATATATTTCTGCTTAATAATGGTATAAAAATCTCAATAAAACACGTTCAGCAGGAAAATATTATAACGTAAAGCTGTAAAACTTGATATATTTAGTTACTCAAGTAGTCCAGTATTTGAACTGTATGTATTTAATAACATTCAAGTGTTATTAATAGTCACCTTAGTTTCCTAAGGCGTAGAGGTTGGGCTGAGGTGATACAAGTTCGAATCTCGGTAGAGCCAAACAAATATTTATTTGCACCAACCTAATATTTGTTTGGGACAACCAAATAGGAACAACAAAGTGATTCGTTTTTAACAACAAAATATCTCACTGCCCCCATAAAAACAATTGATCTGGTTGCGCCAAACAAATTTTAATCGATTCAACAAAACACTTTTATTAGTGTAGAATAAAAAAAAATAATAATGTTTTGGTTTTTATTTTTAGATTATTTTGGTTTTAATCGTCAGACTTTTTCTGAAAATTCGGCTATATATATTTATATTTAATTTGGTTAATTGGGAGGATAATAAAAGGTGTATATAATACGGGAGCTACACGACGCAAGCCAGAGAAGTAATGTTGCTGTCGTTGAAAGAGACATCCGCGGGAGGTGCCAAGACATTATAAGTCTGCCTCCGAGCACAAATAGAAATTCTCTGCATGCGACGAATCCTCTCAAGGCGGATCAACGACGGAAACAAAAGACAGGATGCGTGGGAGCTGCGTGAGAAAATCCACCGGAAAACCGCAGCCCATGCTACGCGCTTCCCGCGTGCGACGAACATCTGCTTGCGATCCCGACGGGACTCGACCCGGCGCATTGCCGCTGCGTGAGATCGGAGCGCTGTGTTCATTTCAAGAAATTGTAGACATTTATATAGTTTCTTACGTGAAGTTTCATCATCCTTAAAAGTTTTTGACGTGAATACGTCTTTAAAGTTGCAACGATAGTGGGCAATCCAGAAAAATCTAATGATAACAAAATCGGGGGGATAGAGTTTGGCGTTGCAGCTCCAAATCTATCGTATACTTCTAACATTCAATTACACCACTCGATTGCCAAAGGATCAAAGAATTTGTTACGTTGAGTGAGGACTGCGAAGCGTCGCGCATGGCGGGGGTGGGGGCACCGCCATTTTGAGTTCGTTTTGCCGCGTCTCATAATTTCTGCGTAGTATAACTTTTGACGCGGAGTAGCTACGACGCTCGTTTAAGTTTTAATCAACAACTCTCGTCGAGATTAATCGATTGAGTGTGTTAAACATTTGTGTGGCGTGGTTATGATGAATTTAGATGTGTTTAAAGTAAAAAAAACTGAAAACTTAACATAATGTCGGCCCATACTCGTCAAAAAGCCAAGTCAAAATGTAAAAATCGTATACGGTTGGAATGAGCATCTCAAGAGCAATCCAGTGATACCCATGAAACCCCATATGATCGAGTGAAGCGGTGCCGGGAACGTAGAAACGTAGACGTATTCACGCAAAACAAAAGGGCGTGTCCCCGACACAGCGACACCCCATGTTTTTTTGTCTTTTCTTTTGGTGAAATTTTGAGCCAGAATATGGTGTTCAGCTACACCGGGTACGAATATACCGGGTCGAATTTAAACCGACTCGACATCTTCATGTAAAATAGCAACCAGTTAATGCACCTACAATTTTTATTTTCATTTCAGTTTTTGAAAATAAGTAATTTATGGTGTGAAAAGTACTTACGAGTTTCTTATTAACAACCGGCACTTTAGAAGCTGTGGAAAGGGTTTCAGTAGACCCGTGGCACAAGAAACAGCCAATTATAAAATAATTGGTAGATATATCATCAGCAACCAATGGTATTGCCCAGGTAAAGGCGATGTCCGTATTCGTGCTAGCTTCCTGACCGGGTACAGCCCCGACCAAGGTTTCACCTATTCTGCAACATGTCAAACGTGAACGAATGTGCTCAGGATAACACGCCAAGGGGCTAAAAATGGAGATATTTTCTGAACGTCTGTTTGCACGGAAAAAAGGTATATTTTTATGTCAAAAGCGGAAGGACAGAGAGTAAAACTAATTAAAACCGTCGATAATGCACACAAGTCACGTACGGGCGTAGAAAGGATACCCGTGTTTTAGGATTGATGATGTTACCACCACATGGTCAAATGTTTCAAACTAATGTGATCAATGTGGCTGTGCTTGGATAAGAGGAGTCAGCTTCACCAATTTGTAAGGGATTGAGATTGAGTCACGACTCAACTTCCTCTTCCCCTTGGGCTGGTCTTTGTCCCTGAACTACAGTAGGTAGGTCCCGTTTACAATATAACTAATTAGCCTTCTTTCCCTCTACATGTGTATGCAAGAAAACTTATTGAAGTAGCCCGTACTCTAAGACTGAGATAAAAGGTGTACGGGTTTTAAAATAATGTTGTCATTGTTTTGAGAATAAGTGTCCGATCCACTTAAAAACATATACGTTTAAATGTCCTACTGGAGTAAGACTTTTTTTACCATAATTGGTGGAAATAGGTTGGTTGTTTCCCGAGATATGACAAAAGTAGTACTATCTCACAAAATGGCGTACAAGAGGGTTCTGTAGACACATTTGCTCGTTGTAATAGAGTATATTGCTAGCATACAATGTTATGTTGAACTTGGTTACATGGTTTCGTAGATGTAGCATAGTAATAGACAGGGCCAGTGACTTTTCGCGTAAAAATCTGAGAACACAGTAGACTTCAATACTATATACACACCTCAGCTGTTGTTATACCTCCATTGGCTACTGGTGCCGTGTCCGTCTTTGACCAAGCCACCCAGGACTAAGTAACTCCGACACTGTACCTTCGTGATTCGCGCGCAAACGGTTAACACGGGCCAGGACATTTTTTAGCCTATCAAAGAAGTTGGACGACCCTACAGTGCTTTGGACTGTATCTTGTCTCGAAATCTTTTCGCGAAATATCATTGCCCCTAGTAATACAACATTTTTATGTTATGAAACCGCAATTTGAAAAATGAGGGCCTGGCTCAATTAAAACATGCAAGTATGCATGATATGCCCGTAGTATTTGTTGTATTTAGTGTTTATGATTTTTTTCGTCGATAATTTTTCTTAGCAGAGTGATGACGTGCTCACAGCCATGGCGCCTGCAGTTTATCCGCGATTATTTCCTGTTTGGAAACTTCTAGATTTGTGTTGGTTTTGCTGCTACCTTAGTAGAAGTTGAATTTTGTTTCCGTGGCAGAGAAGCGCTTACCTGGGACGTGTGAGCGTCGAACCTGTGCGGCGCTTCGGAGTACGCATTAACTTTTCGCTGGCCATCTTTGAATGATTGCAGATCTGTAATTTCAATGAACTTCTCATTTGGCTACGTAATCGGTTAAATTTACATTACTTTCACAGATGTTAAAAAGTTGCTAAGGGAAATATACATCTCAGAAACGATATACGTGCTATTGCATAAGCCTAACTTTACCAAAGGAAAGTTGGCTAAAAATCACAAAGCGGAGAGCTTTAATAATTTAGCTTGGCAAATTTTTTTAAATATAAAATAATTCCTTGTTTTAATACTAGAATTAACCGACAAATGTTTTCGGAATTTCAGGTTGATGATATGCATCTTAGTTTTGGTGTAAATTCGCTTTTCTCAGAGCAAATTATGGTTAGTGGCAGTTCGCGGTAAAGCAAGCACTTTTCACACAAACCATAGAAAAATTTCACTGCCCCTGCTTGCATACGTTTTGACGAGCACACTGTCTGGCGTGCGCATAGTTAAGTTGGTAACGGCGGAGAGATAATAGTTCCATGTATTAATGTTGAATTAAAAGTGTTATGCGAACATCTGTGGAAATTGAAATCTTTTATTTCGTTTTTAAAGTCATGTTATCCCATATAATAGTAAAAATTAGCGAATTTGTAAAATACGTACTTTATAATAATTTCACAATTTAACTTGGCCGACGTAGGGATAATGTGACGAGGCCCGTGGTNGAATAAAGTGATGAGGCCCGTGGTTATGTTAATTTTACATATGGTGGAAGGATACACAACGTGCATACAAGTAGATCTTAAGCAGGGCTTTAGAAAATGCTCATTTTACCGCAAAGAGCCTATGATAAAAATACATTTTTAAATATAATCTTATGTATTGTGTGAAAGATGTTGCGTGTGTGCGTGTTATGGCCGGTATTTGTAGCGCTGGTTTAGTAAAGGTCAAATGCTTGGCAGTTTCGCGTAGCATTAAAAAAAGTTGCTGCGTTTAAACGAAGAATTTTTTTTTTGTAGAATCTGGCTCCCTCGTTAGTGCATATTTGTTAAGTATTTAAAAAAAACTTACGCTTTTCTTCGTTAATTTTTGTAATCGGTGGCACCCGTAATCCTAGTTCAGTGCTAACCCTTATCAGCGAAAACAAAATTTAAAATGTTGGTTAATCGCCTGGTGTTCAGGGATTAAGTGTTATANCGTGCTAACCCTTATCAGCGAAAACAAAATTTAAAATGTTGGTTAATCGCCTGGTGTTCAGGGATTAAGTGTTATACTCTAGACGTTCACTGGGAAAATTCCCGGGAACAGCAATGAGGGAAAACTTTCGAATAGAGATTTCTGTGTTGCTGTATCGTGGACGCAGTGTGCTTATTGAGGGCAAACCCATCTCGTGTTAATTTCACTGCTGCTCCGTCTCCAGCCTTTCTCTTATTTGTTAGNTGTGCTTATTGAGGGCAAACCCATCTCGTGTTAATTTCACTGCTGCTCCGTCTCCAGCCTTTCTCTTATTTGTTAGGCAAACCCAGTCTGTTATTAAAATATGCTAAAGTCTTAATGAATCCGTCGGTTTTTGTGACAAAAAAAATTACTTTGTAAAGTTTGAATTTTAGATTTAAACTTCAAAATTTTTGCATTTGCATATTTTCGTATAATATTGCATTTTCCATCGTTAGAATTTTACAAGAAATTATATCAAAATGTGCACTGAATGGTGAAAGACGCAAGGAAAGCCAAGCATTATATATAAACGCAAAACAATACAAGTGACAGGTCAGTAGCAATGGCAACTTTTTCCTCTTTACTGCCAGACGTCATCTCATTTGATATCTCAAAAGTTTAAAGACATGTTTCCTGTCAAAAAAAGACTAAAAAAAGAATTAATTGAATGAGAGAAACGTTCAACAAACACAATTGGAAAATGAATGCAAGCTCTTAAACATCTGTTAACACATCCCAAAAAAAAAAGTCCCAAAAATATAAAGGTCAATTTTCAATGAAAATCGTTCGTGTTAAAAGACGGTCAAGCAATAAAGATGTATCCTTAGGGTTAATGCATGTATATTTTTTTGTACTTCTTTATTTCTCCACTGACAAATATTCTCTTAGCTTGAAGTCCTATGTTTTTAATTTTTCTGTATAAATTATGTTTTGTTTTTCATTCGGTGTGATAACAAGTGAATTTTTTGCCTACTGATGACAAAATGCTGTTCAAGACAAAAGTGAAGAGATTTCGGCGGCTCTCAATAGCGAGGCCCTGGGAGCTGATGAGGGTGATTGAGGTGAGCATAGAGCAGTGCCAGAATGAAAGGGCCCGGGAAACGGGAGATCCCCGAGAAAACTCGCCGACCAGCGGCATCGTCCGGCACGATTACCACATACGAAAATCCGGGAATTGACCCGGCCGGGGGTTGAACCAAGTTCGCCTTGGTGGGAGGTAAGCAGACTAACTACTGAGCCACCGCGGCCCCAAGTTTAAATAGCAAGTAAATATAAGCCTAGTAGTTTACACATGAAAATATGAATGCCAATGTATAAACATTTACGTTTGTTAATTGTATGCAGTCCGCAGCACTGATGTTCCCTTTTTAATTTTAACTTTCCCGCTACACGTTAGCAGATAGGTAAGATTAACGTCTTGTCGAAATCGAGGTCATTAGATACGGTCATTAGATCAGAGAAGCCGGAGCGGGGAAGTAATCGGGTATGGCCTGTATAATCCATTCACAGTTTCATCACACTTCTCTGAAGCCCTGCTTAAGTTCTACTTTCAGCATATCCCTCCGCCTCAAGCAAAGAAAGCTTAACCGAGTATAGAAAATTGCACCAAAGGGATAACGCACCGCATTCGTGCGCAATTAGTGTAATAATATTTTACAAAAGAACTATTTCTTACTAGGCATTACCAACACACCTATTTTCTTGCTGTGTTTAGTCGTATTAATTATAACTGGAGTATTGTAATTCATAAATAAGATTTTAATCAACAAAAAAATAATGTACTTCTATAAACTGAAGTACGATTGTGAAACGTGGCATGTTTAGGAAACAACCGAAAGCTCGTCATACACGGAATGATTTTTCTAGTGTTTAATTAAAATAGTGTGAAGAAACCGCGAATATACTATAGTATATACTATAGTAGGTAATCATCTCAGCTTTCGTTTTGAGTGATTCAGGGAAACTAGGGCAAGCCGAAGTCATGATGGCTGAACCGGGTTTCGAGCCCGGGTCCTTCAGAATGCGAGTCTGAAGCTTTACCTCTGCGCAGTTTCGCACGGGCCATTACACACTCCTCGTGTGTTATTGTTTGCGTTTCCTCAGTATGTTCGGGTAAAAAGTCACTTCCTCGTGGCGCCGTATTCCTACCGCTAGCTGGCGCGCACAGTGTTGTCAGATTTCCCGGGGGGGTGTTTGGAAGCGTTGGAAGCCCCGCGTATTCGGAAATCCATCGATGGATCCACGGATCCGCGGGTGGTTTAATCATCGGTGCACGCCGGTTGAGGCTATTTCTAACATCAGGTTAACTCTCCAGTGGTATTTGCTTTTGCTTCTAGGCGCAAATTAATGCAATTACACGCACATTTTACTGTTTACATCGCCCATTTGTAAACTCCGACGTTCGAATTACCTTAGTGTATTTTGGGGTACCTGAAAATTGCGGGAAGTGGGTGTGCATACTTTTATTCTACAGAGGAAGCTTTCAAAAATTCACCAGTCGATGTTCTGGCGCATATCCAGCAGGTCCACTTAAGTTTCAGGCCCGTTGCACTGGCGTATCAACCTGTTTAACCGGACTTAACCGGATTAGTAGTTTTCGAACGTGTGGTGTACATCGGCGGATGCACTGGTGAATGTTCTAGAACGCGGGAGAGTGATACTGGGCAAGTTGTAAGTCATGCCTTCTGTTGTGAATGTTGAGGATACACATTTTGTATGCACTATTAAATTTCGGAGGTTCGAAATGTAGATACTATGTATCTAATTAATCTACGTTAATTTAATTCCGGTTGAAGTTTTCAGGACTCGACTGTTGTTTAAACGAATGGAAGAAAATAGAAGAATAATGTAAAAACAATTAATAGCAGTAGTGTTTTGTTAAATACAGAACCTACATCAAATGTAAGCCAATTTTTGAGATGCCAGTTAATAATTTTGAGTAAAAACAGAGCCCTGGTTAAGTAATTGTGATTTAATTGAAAATAAATTAGTAAATAAGTAAATAAATATTATCGTTTTGCGCCCAAGTTTTTTTTTCTTTCAAAAACATGCCCAACTCTGTACGCGGTTACATTAACTTAGAGAATGTTTTCCGGTCGTAGCCACTTTTTGTTCAAAGTGAACTGGTTGTGGGAGTACATCAGAACGACTTTTTCTCTGTATTGTGCTTCGATTGGCTGCTGCGAAATAAGTAGTGCTTATTAATATGTTTGTAATTTACGGGATTTTCTGCATTACTTGGAATAAATAAAAATCTAGATTAAATAGCTGTATACTTTGTACCTCTACAGTCAAAGTAAGATCAGTCGAAACTCAACATTTATAAGTGTTGGAAGATATAACGTAATGACACATGCGTGTTTTTGAGGTTAGGGCATCGTTTTATTTTTATCGAATTAAATAGGTGTAGTAATGCGAACATGTTCCTTGTTGTAATAATTTAACAGGACGTTTTTTAAATATTTCTGTCGTAACGTATTCACATTAAAAAGTTCAGCTTTTAGTGTAACCGACCCTGAAAAGACGCTCATTCATACATTCGCATCCCCGCCCGCGTCGATGTCCGAACGTGTTTTGTGCCCACAAATATGTCGACATGGCTTCACTCAATCACGAGTTGATTGTACAGCGAGTCCTGCCTCTCGGTTGGGAAGCTGCATCGGGCCCCGCACAACGCAGACACGATCCTCCCTTCGCAGGATGTCAGTCTCCCTACCCCACGCTTTTTTATTATTANCGGGCCCCGCACAACGCAGACACGATCCTCCCTTCGCAGGATGTCAGTCTCCCTACCCCACGCTTTTTTATTATTATTATTATTATTATTTGTTCGCGTGATTCGTGCGATGACAATGTAGTCGCGACTCTTCCATTAATAAATTACGGCTGTGCAAACACAAAGCCGTAAACAGATTACAGACCCTTTGTGCGCGCGGTAAAAACTGATTAATACCATTTGTTGTTGCATCCCGGGGAATCGATTTATAATTAATACGGCTCGCGCGGTTCCCCCGCTTTGTTTTTTTTTTTTTTTTTTTAACTTCCCCGCTGGTTGTAAAAATGTTACTTCCGGCCGGCCGCGTCCGAGCGCGACAAATTGCCGCCGACCGTCGTGGAATTAACTTCCGTTCGGCGGCCATGTTGCGATAAGAGCGTTGCTAGCGGCGAGAAAAAGAATTACCGGGCTCATACAATAAATAATAGGAGGGAGTGAGAAGGTCTACGCACTTCTCTACAAAGGCACATGAACGTGAGTCGGCTTCGATTTTAATAATACTGTTTCTATATTTTTTTTGTTTTCTGCCCTTTTGCTCATCGAAGTTAATCAGTCTCTTAAGTAATTGGCAATTAGGTAAGAAGTATTAACTTTCGCTCGGCTGGCCATGTTGTGCCAAGAGCGCTGCCGGTGGCGATAAAAAGAACTAACGTGCCCATAGAACAAATAATAGGAGTGCAAAGGCATATTACAGTGATTAATTTCACGGCGATAAAAACGCTAGTGTGCTTCTAGTTAGACTAATGCTCTTTCATTATTTTTAAAAAGTCCGTACCCTTGTGTGCATCGAAGTTAATGAGTATCTTAATAAGTGAGGAGTTGAGATGGTTTGTATCAAGGAACAATACGAATTTTACTGGAATGTGGGTGGTAAATTACTTGAGAAAAATTTCTCTCAGTGTATTATCTTTTAGAAAGCTAGTGGGGCCGCGGTGGTGCAGTGGTCAGACTACTCACCTCCCGTCTAGGCGAACCGGGTTCAGTTCCCGGCGGGATCGCTCCCGGATTTTCGCATGTGGGAATCTTGCCGGAAGATGCCGCTGGTCGGGCGGGTTTTCTCGGGGATCTCCCATTTCTCTGGCCTCCATACCGACCTCGCTTCATCCTCATCGGCTCTCAAGACCTCAATGTTAAAAACAGCCTAAATCTCTTCACTCACTGAACGCTAGTTAGGTACGATGTTGCGTGGCCAAACCCGCTTGGCGTCTCAGCTATATACCGCTGATTATGCTAACATTCTACTTCTCAGTCAACACCACAATGGGTACCAAACTCCTGGTTCGAAACTAACGTGCACCTGTTACAAACAAAAAATACGAGTTCAAACGGTATTATGCTTCTTAAATTTAAAATACACTTTGCTCAACTACACCAAAAAAAAAAAAAAACTATACTACATAAATAATTGTCATCAATTTGTTATTATATAATAACAGATTAGGTCTCAAATATTTACCTCGGCATAGTTTGTATGACGTTACAAAAATGTCGACAAAAAAAACTAAAACTGGCAAGAAATAACGACGCTAAGAAAAATTACACTTGTACATGTTAATTTTTGCCGAAATGTTGGTTAAAAAGCGGGCGACACTTAAACATATTATCAACAAGTTTTCATTCGAAAGCAAAATTCTCGTAATCTATTTCGTTCCATTTCCTTTTTTTTCGAATGTTGCGGTGTTGGTAACGCGTAGGTGCATGCTAATGTATCAACATTTTTTTAGTAATACGGGAGAAACTAAAAAAAGCAACTTGAAGAAGGGAATCGTGACTGCGGGATGTCATAAGTAGTAACGATACGTCCAAAATACTGCACGTATCAGCAGCGGGCGCAGTAATACGTCCCGGGCGTATCTAGGCCGCCTGTGGCCCTGGAGACTTTGTTGCATGGATACTGGAGACCTTCATGACACGCGGTCCTGTTAAGATACACGTTGTATGCCGTCCTGCACAGCATAGTTTCTTTAGAGGGCAATTTACCAAACAAGAAGTTCTGCATTGAATTCCCGGAGAAGCGTGGGTGGCTGCGTGTATATTTTTTAAGGGTTACGTTTTGGTTCGTTTTAGCGTTTTATGTCTTCCCCGTCTCTGTCAGCTCATCGACTGAAATACGGGTGTTAATGAACAACAAAATAACAAATTAAATATAATATGAAGCAGATTCCATGGGCTGGAGACTGGAAAATATTTGCAGAGCGTTATATCAAAAGAGCAGATAAATAACGTATAAATAGGGGCAGTGATATTTCTCGTAAAGATTTCGAGACAAGATACAGTCCAAAACAATGTAGGGTCGTCCAACTTCTTTGATTGGCTAAGAAATGTCCTGGCCCGTGTTAACAGTTTGCGCACGAATCACGAAGGTTCAGTGTTGGAGTTACTTAGTCCTGAGGGGCTTGGTCAAAGACGGACACGGCACCAGCAGCCAACGGAGGTATAACAACAGCTGAGGTGTGTATATAGTATTGAAGTCTACTGTGTGCTCCGATTTTTACGCGAAAAGTCACTGGCCCTAAGTATAAGTTACTCAAGAAGCTTTTCCCCGCATAACATTATCGAGGATGGTTGAGGTGGTTGGAGTGATCTTGGCCCGTAAAATTTGTATTTCGAGTAGTAGAAGATTCGGTTCCGCTTGGCACAAACCTCTTCTTATTCTAGCTGAGCGGAGATTGTGCCTGCCTGCAGCTATTTTACGGGTAAGAAGCTTAGAAGCGTGGCGGTGGTGTAGTGGTCATACTATTCGCCTCCCGCCTAGGCGGACCGGGTTCGATTCCCATAGGGATCGCTCCCGGATCGCCGCATGTGGGAGCCGTGCGGGACGATGCCGCTATTCGGCGGATTTTTCTCCGCCCTTGCATTCCGGGACTGCTCCATTCTTATGCGATATCATCTACATCGATGCTACGAGCCGTTGGAAACTCTCGTCGTCAAGTGGCGTGCGTGTAGGGCGGCGATCGCCAGGCGGCAGCACTGCCACCTTGGCGCGGCCACGTCACGCGCCGGCTGCAGCGCCGAGGTAATGGGCTGAGCGGCCCGGTAGTGTCCCGTNGTATCGCGCCTCATTACCCGTGATAACCAGGCCGTGGTGATTAGCTGCCCTCCATCCCCCTCCCCCAAACCGACCCTAATGAGCCCGCGGAGTCGCCTGCTGCCTCACCTCCAACCCCCTTGTGGCACGCTCTCTCGGGCGATGCCTTTCTCGCTGAGCGGCTCTGGGCATCCCTGGAAACGGCAACGAGCATGCTTTCCTGAAAACTGTCCACTTACTTACCTATTAGCGTAAGTTTAAATTGCAAAAAAAACACTCCAGGGACATCGGAAAGGTGGGGAGGGGTCATTCCCCCCACTCCATTCTCACTAGGGGGTGCGATAAGAAAACAATGTTTATAGTGTATTCATGATTACTTCCAAAATTTCTGAAGCTCTGTTAAAGTTCTACTTTCAGGCTTTTCTTTCGCCTCGTGCAAACAAAACCTAACTGAGTCTAGAAAATTACACTGAAGGGACAACACAACGCACCACATTCTTGCGCACTGAGTTTAATGATATTTTGCATGGGAACTATTTATTACTAGGTAGTAACAATACCCCTGTTTCTGTATTCATATCAACGATAAATGAAATATTGTAATTTATAGATAAAATATAAGTTATATTTCAATTTTACAAAAAAAAAAAAAAAATAGATACTATCAAATTCACAGAAGGATGAAACGCTTCTGAAACAAAATATGTTTACGAAACAACCAAACACGTCATAAATGGGGTGATTTTCCAAAGGTTTGTTTCAAAAAGCGTGAAAATACCGCGAAAAGACTAAATATTAAAGTTCATATTTCACGTATAGTTACTATCTATGTATATTAACAATAATATTAAATGGAAATGTTTATAGTTGTATATGTGTTTGGTTTCAAAATATTTTAATACGCAACACCGCGCGTGTGTGTGTGTGTAAATACAACCATAATTGATTTCTAAACAAAATTTTGGTGAGGGGCGCATTTTGCAGCACCTGGTGCGCCAAATTCTCTACAAGACCTTTTCCCCCTCCTCTTAGGCGAAAATGGTTTCGACGAGCCTGGTAGCACAGGGTAGGGCGTGTAGTCTATTCGCGGCTTCTTCACACTTTTTGAATCAAACCTTTGAAAAATCACCCCATGTACGACGTGTTTGGTCGTTTCGTAAACATGCCACGTTTCACAAGCGTTTCATAACGTTGCTAACATGAAAGTGTCTTATTATTCGTCTACTTAAAATGTTGTCTATATTTTATTTATAAATTCTAATTTTTCTTTTGTAATAAAAATAAATAAAGACAGTGATAAAACATGTGAGTTGGTGGAGCCTAATAACAATAGTTCTTATGCAAAATACAATTACAACTGAGGGCACACAATTTCGGTGCGTTGTCCTTTGGTGAAATTTTCTAGACTTACTTAAAATGAGTTTGCACAAAGTGGTGGAATATCCTGGAAGTATAACTTTAGCACGGCCTTAGAAAAGTTAGAAGTAACTGTGAATGGATTATAATAAATAATCCGGAAGCGAAACAGCCGCTATACCGCGAACTGCAGTCTCACGACCCATCGCCTAGTGACGTACACTGAGGAGCCAAAAAAAACTGGAACACCTGCCTAATATCGTGTAGGCCCCCCCGAGCACGCAGAAGTGCCGCAAGACGACGCGGCATGGACTCGACTAGTGTCTGAAGGTATGCAGAAGGCAATACACCATTAATCTTGCAGGGAAGTCTACACATCCACTGGAGTGCGAGGCGGTGGAGATCTCTTCTGAACAGCACGTTGCAAGACATCGCAGACATGCTCAATAATGTTCATGTCTGGTGATTTAGGTGGCCAACGGAAGTGTCTAAAAGTCATAAGAGTGTTCCTGGAGCCACTCGGTAGCAACTATCGACGTGTGGGGTGTCGCATGTTATCGCTACCTCGGAGATGCTATGTTCCATCTCTCGTGCGCCGACTATAACACCACGTTCAAACTCACTTAAATCTTGATAACTTGCCATTGTAGCAGCAGTAACCGATCTAGCTGCCGACCGCATCGCGATACTCTGATTGGTACCATACCTCTGTTATTTGCGTACGCACGCCTATACCAGTTTTTTTTTGGCTCTTCAGTGTATTTGCGGGCCGGCAGCCCAGGTATCAGGGAATATTTTGCAGCCTGCTGTAGCTGATCAGACGCTTAAGCCCGTTCCATAGCTTTACTCAGTCAATCATCGATTGGATAAGCCCACTTCGAAGGGTACCGCCACGCCATTTCACTTCGATACTTCACAATACTTACATATTGTGTGATTGCAGGTTAGTTTAAACTGTATAAATATGTACTCACTACTAACCGCAGGTTATTTTAAACTGTATGTACACGTATTCACTTCTATCTGTAGGTTAGTTCAAACTTTATAAACATGTATTCACTACTATCCGTAGGTTAGTTCAAACTTTATAAACATGTATTCACTACTATCCGTAGGTTAGTTCAAACTTTATAAACATGTATTCACTACTATCCGTAGGTTAGTTCAAACTTTATAAACATGTATTCACTACTATCCGTAGGTTAGTTCAAACTTTATAAACATGTATTCACTACTATCCGTAGGTTAGTTCAAACTTTATAAACATGTATTCACTACTATCCGTAGGTTAGTTCAAACTTTATAAACACGTACTCACTTCTATCTGTAAGTCAGTTTAAACTGTAGGAACATGCATTCACAAATATCCGTAGGTTAGTTTGAACTGTATAAACATAATATGAGTGATAGTTAAATATCATGATTCAACTAAGAGGGAACAACGTCATTACGGAGGCCAGATTACATAATGAAAGGAAGAACTTACATTTTAATACCAGTACATTGTCATGATTGTCCTACGGCTAAGATGACATCGAATTTTTTGGTGTCTGCCAATGTAAATATCCTGCCTCGCAAGCAAAATTAGGTTGAAATCTCGTGGTCTGCGCGCGGACTTCACGAATGGTGATTTCATGTGAACAGAAAAATACAGTTTCTAACTCCCTTGCGTTTAAAGGCAAAGAAAACTACGTCGATGACGTCTCCCCTCCGAGGCACAGTTGCCCTCGGAGCGAAACTCGGCGATTGTCTCCCACACAGAATCGCTCTTCCCCCCAAAGTGCATCGCCGCTTTTCGATTCACTTCGTCCTCCTGCTCTTCCCGTCTTCCTCGTTGCTGGGGGTAACCAGGTTTGCCTGCACCGCGGTGCAGACGAGTTACAGCGCCGCGGAATTCAATTTGAGCGCTGGCGTGCGGGATTACGGCACGGCGGTCTTCCCCGCTATGCGCCGCGCAATATCGCCCGGGGAAGAACTCGAGGCCTGTCCCGGGGACATGCGGAAACTGTGTTAACCGCCCTCCATTATTGCTGTGTCGTTTGCCATTCTGTTTCTTCCGTGCCGGCTATTCCGTCGGGATGGAGTTGGCTCGAGCGTCGACGGACTCCGCTGCGACTACGAAACACGGGACGTACGCAGTATGTGCGTGTCATGCCTTTGAAGTTCGATGGCAATGGTAATAAGTAGAGACCTGAAGAATTCGCGGATTAATTTTGGGACAAGCTAGAATTCAAAACACGTGCGTTTATATAACTTAAGCCGTTGGTTCACACAGTGTTTGACACCTCCTGGAGAACGGTGTCCAATTGTCGCCTTCCACTGTGACAGCAGACAACCAATGCGCTGTTGATATTGGCATGTTTGTACATAAGACTGTGGAGTCTAGCCTGCAGGTCATTGAACTCGCGAATTTTTCAGGTCTCTAGTAATGAGAGTATTTCTGTGAGTATTCAAGAGGCCCACCTACATGTCGCTTGTACTGCGCTGCATGGTGTTTGAAAGACGTGTTTTCCCGTTAAACTGTTAAACTCGCGTCCAATGTGCTGATATACGATAAGAACACACGCTTAAAGCCAGGCCTGTTGAGTGCCTTCAAAACCTTACGTACATCAGAAACGACATTTCAGAGCACTGCAACATAGCTGAAATGATTTTCTCAAGATTCTGTGTGTATTAAAAATATATACGCGTCAAAAATGCTCAAGGGTCCAGCACTGTAAAAACAGTTTCTTTGCTGCAGCATATGATTTCTTGCCCGCAAAGGAAAATTTGTTTGAATATGAATCACTGCAAAGCAGGCTTGCCACAAACGTAATATTTGTTTGATTGACATGACAACGATTATGCTAACTTTGCATTATCGTTGCATTAGTTCGGCAGACATCTTTGTAGTAATATCAGTTACACTGTAAAGAAAATTTGTGCTCTGTAAAACAACCGCGATTTAAGAGCTGCCCAAATCTTTTTCACTCACTCAATACGTGTTAACTTTAAGTTTCTTAGGCTTCATAATAGTTCTAAACATAACTAAGTGTAAGTTTAGACGAAAAGGTGGACGAACTGCATTACACGCTAAAAATTTCGCGACATCAAATGCGGAGTCAGTCGCGAAAAATCTGTCTCAGCACTTTTTTTTTCTCTTGTGTAGCTACAATTGTATTTCACGTGGTTGCCATAGTGGGCGACAGTGGGAAAAAAAAAGAGAACTACAACGGCAGCTCCGAGATTGGAACATGCACTCCCGTAGTCGATAGCTTGATACGCTTTACCGATCGACCACTCTGCCTTATCAAGTTGCAACGTGTTTCGTTAGCTAGGTTATGTAATGTAGAAACGGCCAGAACATGTCGCCACTAGGGAGGGATAGAGGTTAGTGATCTCGAGAATCACTGCACTTCAGAATGACATTAAACATCTGCAGGAGAACTGCACATTTGTTCAGTTGGCAGTTTCATATATCTGCAGAATATATTGATTTATGAATATTTGCGTGGTGACGACGGTTACGTACTGAAAACTACAACGGACGATAGATCGCATTTAATATCGCTATAACGTTATTGTACGAAATAGTATTTCTGTACTGTGAACAAAAGCAGTTCAAAGAATATTTATTTATTTTGCTATAAAGGAAGGTAATGTTACCATACAGCAGAATCATACAACGAAAACATTTATTAACAGCAAATATATGTTTCTGCAGTTTTATCTTTTTGAATTAAAGCAATGTTGTGTTACTGTAAACAAAACAGCCTCGAAGAAATGGCTTTCTTTACTTACATTTAACGTTGTAAGGATTTTTTTTTTTTTAGGGTGTGGAGCGAACTTTGCCAGAGACGTACCTCCAATGACATATCAGGGTTGCCGCTGAAATGTCCCATGACTCCATGTAGCAGGACGAGAACACTACGTCAGTTCAGAGCATCGCGCTCAGTGGCGACGATGCGCTTGATGCGTGTAGCATTGTAGACCTTATCGCTCCGGCGCTTTTCCGCCTCAAACGCGGAAAATAACTCCTGGCTGGCGGGCCACGTAAAGGGACTGTAGCCCGAGAAAAAAAAAAAAGAAGCCAAACAAATCCCGGAAAATTTACGTTAAATCCTAGGAACTGTGGATGACCTAGCAGTCGGTAGCACATTTACTTACTAGCGAAACGCTTTTCGCTCGCTGGTTAATGTCCTATTGATAGGGGCAATGATATTTCGCGAAAATATTTCGAGACAAGATACAGTTCAAACCACTTTAGGGTCGTCCGGCTTCTTTGATTGGCTAAAAAATGTTCTGGCCCGTGTTAACCGTTTGCGCACGAATCACGAAGGTCCAGTGTCGGAGTGACGAAGCCACTCAAAGTCATGAGTGGCTTGGTCAGAGACGGACACGGCACCAGCAGCCAATGGAGGTATAACAACAGCTGAGGTGTGTATATAGTGTTGAAGACTACTGTGTGCTCCGATATTTACGCGAAAAGTCACTGGCCCTAGGTATTGACATTTGATTCTTCTGTAGCTCCTAGCTTTTTGTCGTTAATTTTCTGCCAATTGTTTAGTTTTCAGTTTCTTTGTTTTGTTCATAGGTTTTTTTTTTTGGCAAGGGTTTGGTTTGTGTAAAAGAGACGCGTTCAGATCAACGTGGCGGCAGGATGAAGTGCATATTCTCCCAGGGGAGAAGTGTTGGTAAAATTACTGTTCATCGTAGGGTGACTTCCCCCTCCAATGTGGCGAAATAACCGCAGTAACTTTAATGTAATCAGTTGACGCTATCTCCTTGAATGAAATACGAAGGTACTCCCAGTTTTCTTCATCCTCCAGACTACGAGCGATCTCACGGGTTTTGAGGAGGGGGGAAGGTATGGGGGGAGAAAGCTAATTACTGACGTTGTTATCGCACTGCCCGCATTGTTACGCATTATCAGCAGCGAAACTCTTCAGCGGTTGCCTTGCAGAATTCCCATGAGTTAGCGCGTTCGTAATCCGTGTTCTGTGCGTTTTTTTTAATTTTTTTTTTTAATACGTGTCATTGAGACTTCCTTGGTGACAAGGGGAATAGCCAAAGAGTTTTTATATGTTTTTATTTGAATCACTTGTTTTGTTTTGAAGAAACTAAAATTTATTTTAATTTCAATATCTTGAATTGAATTACGATTACCCGTCTTCATCAAATAAAGACAGTAAAATTAGTAAATCGTTAAGAGTAACATCAAGTTTTTGTGGAGGCAGGAATATAAGGTGCCTGAATTACTTATAAACACACTAAGCCAAGTAAGGAGACGCAGGAAGTTAAAATTAAGTATGTTCCTATACGCCGATGGGCTACTGAATTTTCTGTTCAGTGGTTTGCTTGTCCACCACTGTAAATTCTGAATATAGCCAGACCTCACTTCGAATTGTTACTATGCGTTTTGTAGCTTCCTCACTGCCCAGTGTTGTCCGAATTCCACGCTTCATAACACTGTGTTTTCCATGGCCAANATGCGTTTTGTAGCTTCCTCACTGCCCAGTGTTGTCCGAATTCCACGCTTCATAACACTGTGTTTTCCATGGCCAACAAAACCTTTGATCAATTGTCTCCGTACTTACACGTATACAACAAAAGGTAGTTGTTGGGTGAAAAACTTCTGCAAAATTTCCATCGTTTCATATTTTTGGTGTTTTGATTTCAACTTTCAAAAATCGGTGATAACTCTCGATTAACCCATTCTCTCGTGGCGTCCTAAGTATGAAACCTTGCACATGAAGTTACTTTGACGATGTACACTGTGCTCGGCAGAAAACACCGTCCTCAGGTGCGACAGACATCACTTGTTGTCGAGACCATATTCCAAAGTATCGTAAGCAACTGCTGCCACTGACAACCGATCACAAGCATGTTTTTTTTATTGGTCACGATATACGACGAAGCGTTACGATGTTCTTGGCTGTTCACAGTTAATTGAGCACTTTCGAAATCAACGTTTGAAAAATGTCGCTCCCCGTACCTGCACGTGCTCTAACTGACCTGCTCTCAGCGCCCAGTTAAGTAGGTAACGACGGGAGAAAAGCAGGTCCATGTTTTGGCGTTGAATTAAAAGTGTTTTTGGTAAATATTTTTGACTACTGAAATAATATATTTTGCCTTCAGTTTTTTAATGTACATGAGTGTAAGATTTAGCAAATGTGTAAAATATTTAGTTTTCTTATATATATATTTTGTTTTACAGTTTCTCTTGACCGACGGATGAATAATATGATCAAGCCCATAGCAACGTAAATTTCACGTATGGCGGGGAAATACACAATGTGCATACAAGTAGAGGTTAAGCAGGGCTTTCAAAAGTTCTCATTTTACCGTGAACGACCTGTACGAGTGCAGTTTCGAACAGAACGCGTAAGTTACGTATTTATCTGAGACCGAAAGAATTGACTCATTGTCAAGTATGTGATGGCCTATTTTCCGCTTGGCAAATCTGTTTCGCCTACAGAGTTTCTCTAGCGGATGTTAAACCGGTCGAACTGCGATACTTCACACCCCTCCCCGCGGTATATTTTGCCATGCTTGCTTATGGACCTCTTCCACGCCTCGCCCTNCCATCATCATCTTGTGAAAGCATGTCAGGAAATTGCCGATCCAAATGCGGAGTTCCGTCGCATTCAATTTTCAACCTTGCTTTCGCGAGAGCGAGTGATACATATTTAGAGTTTCGCGTGGATTTATGGAGAATTAGGCAGCGGATGCTAGAGAGAAACATAACAGCTAAAAAGAACAAATTTCAGTTCGAGTCGAAGAGTCCATTCGTGAGCAGCTGCATTTAGAATACTTGGCGTAATTGAATAGCAACAGACAACATTGATCTAATCCGGCTGTGTGATTTGTTGCAACATACATGCTATGTTAAAGGTGCATAAATTAACGAAAAGTGCCATGTTCGCTGCATAAATAACATGTAGAGTGCATAAGAAGACTCTTTTAACACAGAATCTAAATGTGTGTCCCTCTCGCGAAAATCTTTGGTTTACATGTTCTTTGAGCATACGCAAAGGAACGCATGAGGGGCGGGGGATATATCCAGCTGAGTATGCGAGTGGAGTCGGTAATAAAACTTTTATTTTGGAGTAGGGATATGACACAAATTGACTTTTGGCGTAGAATACACGTTACACGTGAATTATATTTATAACCGGTACCGTATGCGGCAAGGCATCAGCGTCCAGTCTTCTTTATTGCCTAAAAGTATTTGTGAAATGTTATGTCCCTCTGTGACATGAACAGTTAATGCCTATGTGCACGTAGCATGTTTTTTCACTGGTTTCCAAGACAATAACTAAAGACAAGTACAGCACATACCAAAGAAATTACGCGAATACCACGCTTGAATTCGGAAATTAGTGTATGACGAAAAAGGATTCATGAAACGCACTGTGCTATCACAGAGTATAAAAGCATACAGAGGTGAAATCACGTGGCGGTTCCTTTGACGTGGGCGTACCCATTATNTGCTGCGGAAGGTTCCCTATTGGCTGCGATGCCGGCTGGCGAGCGAGTTACCAGTCGCTGATTGGAGAACGGCTTGCTGACGCGTTTGCTGGTCAGTGACGCTTTCTTGCTGACTTAAGCGTCTGCAATTTGTGTTTCAAGCGGCTCTTTCAACTCTCTCTACTTATGGGCTTTTCCCAAGAAGAAATTTGTTATTTTATATGTGTACCATATACTGTTAGACTTTTGCACATTATCAGTCATTCATTACTCTTTCCTCGCAAAAAGAAAATTTTAGTGCACAGTTTCCGCATAAAAACATGTCAACGTACTAAAAATCAAAACTAACACGTATATAAATTAGATAATTTACAGTGAAAGGAGATGCCAAAACGTCTATAACATTGTACAAGAAAACATTTTTTACGATTTAATTTTTTTTTAATAAGAAGAATTCTGCATACTTTTTTATTTATGGCTGCCCCTGAATTTTCGTATAATAACTTTTGCCAAGCAAACCTTACAGTAATTTATGACAATATCTTTCAGTTGCCCTTGTTAAATGTTCCGCAAATAGTTTTTTCTTATTTTTATATTTATGCATTACAAACCATTCAATTAAAAAAAAAANCTTGTTAAATGTTCCGCAAATAGTTTTTTCTTATTTTTATATTTATGCATTACAAACCATTCAATTAAAAAAAAAATTACCTGAGGGTAAAGTAGTCACAGATAATGTCTACAAGTTGAACAGTATCTGGTTCAAATATAAACTAATTTTTTTTGTAGGCCTTGCCCTTTATGTACTTTTGTGATGCCATCATAGATGTGAGCAATCTTGAATGTTGACCTNATTTTTTTTGTAGGCCTTGCCCTTTATGTACTTTTGTGATGCCATCATAGATGTGAGCAATCTTGAATGTTGACCTACATTACAAGTGTTAACCTACATCCCAAGCCGAAATACCCGTTCGTTCCTCAGGCTGTACTTGCTTAAGAAAAAAAACCTACCTTGCTTGCTGAAGTGTGTATCTACGTGCGGCCCTTCATCTTCCACCCACCCCCTTACGCCTTAAGACGCGTCTCTTCGACGTCCTTGCCAGTTACGAACTGGCTACGAGGAACGCGGCACACCTCTACCCGCTATGCCTCGCCCCTCTCGTGACACGCTTATCATCCTCTCCTTATATTCTTCTTCACCTCGAGAATTACCATAAAAGTAATCTGCGGTGATGAGGCCAGGGTTCTGAAGCTGGCTCGCGTTGTGTCGGGACATGCGACCGGGTTACAGCCTTATCGATCACCGCCTCTACGTCGAGAATACTTTTT
>NQII01001753.1:335729-367874 GCA_002778355.1 Clitarchus hookeri | reverse complement strand
CGAACGCCTTGGGGAGTTTGCGTGTATCGCCCCTCCCCCGGAGGGGGGGCGGGGGGTGATGCACTTTAAGGTCGCTTTACGATGGAAAACGTTGTATGTAATGAAGGTGTACGTATAAGGATGAAATTTTGTATTTTTTTTTACGAAACGGTTTACAGGAATTACTTACGCGTCCTGTAGGAATATACTCGACGTGTAAACGTGGAGGAAGTGGAGACATTTTATTTCGTGTCGTGTACGTGATGGCTTCAGCTACCTTCAAGATAAAGAATAATATGATGTCATTTATTGCGTTTCATAGAAAAAACTTATTTATAAAGGAAAATTTAGGTATTTATTTCCTTTACTCGTTAAAAAAATACTTCTGAATTGTATGTAGTAATTGATTTTATTTTAATTTGATGTTGTATTATCAGGAGTTGAGTTATATTGCTGACAAATCCTTTGCAGTAAATACTGACAGAATAAGGATACAAATGAAATGGTTAGTTATTTGCTAATAATATCACTGCTTCGCTAAAATCAAGTTGATTTATACTCTTGTTTGATTGGTTGAACGTGAGAGGAGTACATTTTGTGGAACGTTATACGCAGACGTCTCTTACGTGAGCAAAGTTGATTGTGAACCGACCATTACCTTTGTCGTAGTCCTTGACGGCCANGGGGGGGGGGGGAGGAGGGCAAACACGCGTTTTGCAGAAAACACATGTGATTCAAAACCGGTATATTTTGCAGTCGTGCCTGAACACAAGTACACTTTCATGCAAAGCGAAAGTCTTCCAGCGTGTAATGTTCTCTAACACCAATTTGACTGAAGTAGTTAACACCAGCAACAGGTGAGTTGTGAGCATGACGATAGAAGCAAATTTCCAAAATGCCAGATCCAGGATTAGCAGTCATACGCTTTAGAGCGAATCTGTACATGAAGTTCAGAATAACGTAACTCTCTTGAGCGTGCGTAAATTGCTTGACAAAAACATTCTCGACAACGTAGATATGCATTCAGGATTTTTTTTTCAAAATAGGCACTTGCAGTACTATATTTCCAGACTTGACTCTTCAAAACTAAGTCGTACACAAGGTCACAACTGCTGACTGTGCATGCATTTACAAATAAAAGTCATCTATTTAATACAAATGTATTCTGTTTGTGGTTTTAAAAAAAATTGTAAATGCAAGTATACAGTACGATATACGTATAGACGCTCATTTTTTTAAGGCAAATACGAATAGGACNTTTGTTTGTGGTTTTAAAAAAAATTGTAAATGCAAGTATACAGTACGATATACGTATAGACGCTCATTTTTTAAGGCAAATACGAATAGGACGTCACAAAAGCTGATTATGCATATTCCGATCCGATTTCATATTCGTACCCCCCTTTAGTATACGCGTTTGTACATATGCCACACGATATATTTACATTTCCGACTTTTTATAACATATAAAATTATAGGCGTACTGATAGTAGAGCAGAACTCGCCTGCTCATTGGCTGTTGCCACGGGCACAGTTCATGCTCCTGTTTCACCCAGCCACGCGTAATTGAGCCCCCCGGAGTTCTGATGGTTTGCTATTGTTCCTGCGTCCTGCAGGGTGTGTCGTGTGAACGAAGATGCAGCGACTCACGTGAAACTATGCCGCCTACCTTGGCATGGGCTGTTCATGGTAAACAGAGCACTTTTGAAAGCCCTGCTTAAGATCTACTTGTATGCACATTATGTACCCTTACCATATATATTTAAAACTAAAATTGCATTGGACCTGATCACTTTGTTCATGTGTCGTTCAAGTGAAACTGTGGAATTATTATCAAGCTAAAAATATTTTACAGTCTTGGCAATTCTATCACTATGCATACATTAGAAAANAACAGAGCACTTTTGAAAGCCCTGCTTAAGATCTACTTGTATGCACATTATGTACCCTTACCATATATATTTAAAAATAAAATTGCATTGGACCTGATCACTTTTTTCATGCGTCGTTCAAGTAAAACTGTGGAATTATTATCAAGCTAAAAATATTTTACAGTCTTGGCAATTCTATCACTATGCATACATTAGAAAAANAAACTGTGGAATTATTATCAAGCTAAAAATATTTTACAGTCTTGGCAATTCTATCACTATGCATACATTAGAAAAAAGAAAGCAAAATTAATAATTCTAATAATCAACAAAAATGTTTCCTGGAAATTTAATTTAGCGTCAAGACATGGGAGAATTTTCTCTCCCTCTTACCAACTTTACTGGGCGCATGTCTGGTCCCGTACCCGTTGAAATGTGTGCAGGTAGGGGCAGTGACATTTTTCAGAGGTTGATTTCAAAAGTATTCAAATAACCGTGTATACTAAATTGAAATGCGAAACTGCAGGGTCTCTACCAATCAGATAATCGGCGTACACACATCAAAGGAGCCACCATGCGATTTCAAAACTGTTAACTTATCAACTCTGTGCCACTGGCAAGACTCACGAAATCTGTATCCCGGTTCAGTCGTTGGTTCCAGCGGCCTTTCAGCCAACGTGTGCGTAAAGCCCGCACTTCGTAACTGACGTGTTCTGTTCGCGGGCGCAAGGGACGTGCGAAATATCCGTGTAGTTGGTTGTTTTGCCCTCGGAGCAGCGGAACGAAACAGGTACTCGGAGGAACAGCGTTAACCAGATCGTGCCCGCCAGCCGCTGTTCCACGACCGCGCTTTGTGTTCGAACTGACGTCGTGTTTCTCGTACGGCGAATGAGAAAGGAACGGCCTTGTTAAGGGTACTCTTTACTTGGATACTGTCTGTAAAATCAGCGTTTGCCCGTGTACGCGCCTCTCGGTAGATAAATGTTCTGGGAATAGGGCTTTTTCTTCAGGAAACATGAAGATCCATTATCTACAGCCACACATTTTACTTTTATCCCGTTGTTATAAATCGCCAGGGGCGTATCCGAGTCCATGAAGGATGCAGGTTTTAATATAATAAAAAAATGCTAATTTTAATTTTTTTAATTTATTTACGTTATAAGAATACACAAAGCTATTATTAAGAACCATAATCTACCTTCCTCCACTATCGACACTTTTTCCCATCAGCGAGCGCAATATTTAATGTCAATCTGTGTTATGAACAATTTCTTTACAATCACTTGACTATCACTTATTATTTACATACGCGCAGTCAAAATGTGCATTGCCACGCAGGGGCCTCGGTGGTTTGGTGGTTAGACTTATTTCCTCCCACCTAGGCGAACCTGGTTCGATTCCCGGTGAGGAATCGTGCCGGACGATGCCGCTGAGATAGGCAGGTTTNCCTCCCACCTAGGCGAACCTGGTTCGATTCCCGGTGAGGAATCGTGCCGGACGATGCCGCTGAGATAGGCAGGTTTTCTCGGGGGATCTCCCGTTTTCCCCGCCTTTCATTCCGGCACTGCTCCATACTCACCTCGCTTCTCAAGACCTCGATGTTAAGGGTCGCCCAAATCTCTTCACTCACTTACTCATTGTCATTCATTAACCCATTCAGACCCAGTGTGTACAGTTGTGTGCATTACGTGCGTGTANGTCACTCACTTACTCATTGTCATTCATTAACCCATTCAGACCCAGTGTGTACAGTTGTGTGCATTACGTGCGTGTAGGTAATTTTTGGTCTGTACTGCACACTGCGAATTATAATGACCAATCTGTGGGTAAATGATTCGCAAACTGTCTTTCTGGTCTAGGTCATAATTGAGTCATATAACAGTAACTGAACATACTAGCCTACATCTCATTGCCTGCGACAACGAAACAAGTACTGTGTCGACTTAAGTACATAGCGATAATGATAAAACCCTCGTAGCCTTTGGCCCTCCGGGATTTTTTTTCTCTATCATCTTTCTTATTATTTATCATCCCCAGATTTATAACATTAAAATATCCATAGTAGGTGTAACTAATAACTTCACCGCCAATGTCACGTATTTCAAAAGTTCAGATAAAATGAAAACATGACATCGACATTTTAAAATCCTTTCAAATATAAAATTTTATAAATAATATGAGTCGTAACACTTAACATTTCAAAATCTGTTAAAATGTTAGATAAAATGAAACATAACACTCAACATTCTAAAATAAATTAAAATTGAATTTATTAAAATTATTAAAATTTGNCACGGGGAGGCCGTCACTCAGGTCCCCCCCCCGTATACAATATCAGTTAAAACTGTTAACAAGAATACAGAGATTTTAATAAAGCATACACTTAAAAAACATCACAAATTCCATAGCAGTAAAAAGTTATAACTTGTAAAATTATTAAAATATTCAAAATATATGGAATATATTAAAAAATTAAAATATTACAACAAACCAGCATTTCTTAAATGTACAGCACGCATCATAATTTTGTTGTTTGCAACACCTGAAACCGTATATGAAAGTGGGTCTGAAAGGGATTATCATTTATCAAAATGTTTGCCACTTACGTATTAAGTCCCACTTTCCTACAGTCCAGCCGGTCAGTCAGACTCGGANCTCCCGGTGACTCACAGACTTCACTCGCTGGCCAGTGTCTTCGCTTGTCTCTCGGACGGTACCACACACCTGGCGCTAATGCCGTACGGGACTCCTGACAGTGGTGGTTTTAAAAGGGGTGGACCCCCCCCCCCCTTCTAAGAGCCCGAGAAAAATACGTTTTTCACACAGTGTTTCCTGAGACTAAAATGTATTTAGTAGAAATATTACACAGTTGCAAATAAATATTTGGAAGCTAATCACTATGTCCATTTATACACACATACACACACAAACACATTATATTATAAACACAGAATTTATGTTACGTCGCCATTCTGTCCGCTAAGAATTTTCAATGAAAATACTAAGCTCTTAAGTATAACCATTTAATTGTGACGATATAATCAGGTGAGCCCCAAAAAAGCATGTAAATATGAGTCTGCGTGCATGTTCCTACAATACCAGCAATGCAACAGAATTGCTGCATTCCTCCTCTTTAATGAGGTAGCCACTATTCACTTACGAATGGGTCTTTCTCACCATTCTGTATTTTTTTTATACTTGTTGATTGAAGCTTTTAAGAATTTACATTTAGAAAAATGTTAATGTATAACTAATTCACAAAAATAATAATGTAAATATTACTTTCCTGAAGAAAACTCATTATCGTGAAAAAGAAGGGCATGGGATCGGATAAAAAATATCTACGTGTTTAATAATTCCATTCACTTAAGACTTCTTCTGTGTAAAATATCCCGATGTTTCTCTGAAATATGAGACAGTTCAAAAGTTGTATCAAGAAAATTATTTTAATAATTTCCTTATTTAACTTTAGGCAAGGTTACATATTTCTTTGAAAAACTTTACATCCCCGATGGTCGTGTGGTTAGATGACAGGTGTGTCACTCATCTCTCAACTGTCTCTTATATTGGGTATGTTTATAACAGCCTAATAACAGATGATTTTGGTGTGTATTGATTCAAAGGAACGAGGGTAATTATTATCCTCACGAAGTAAATGTTAGCAAGAAGAGCGCGAACAAGAAAACGACGAGCAGCTAGAAATAACTAATTGGTGTAAGGCTACGTTACAAGGTTTTCACAGTGATACAGGATTTTAATATAAATATAACAGGTCGTATCGGATTTACAACAGACCAATGCACAAATGACTTCAGAACTCTGTGTTGGTTTTCAAAAAATGCAGAGAGTAGCGATGATGCAGTTCAGCGTTTCCTAACCTTTTTCAGCCACGGCCCGCACTTATTTCACTCACTTCAGTCAGTCTCGCACACCGCCCGCTGGCGCACGTGCGTCGGGCTAAGTAAGCGTAGCGATTACGAGACACCTGGTGGCATTTATTTATTATTGTTAAATGGTCCAGAGATGAGACTGTGGACCCCAGGTTAAGAAACACTGATGTAATTAATTGTTTTTACTACAGTCTGTCTCGTATTTGTCGATATCCAATTCCCCAACTGATCAAAGCGTCAGGAATAGAGCTGTAATAACATTCAAAGCCATTTATTTCTTCAATGCATTTTCAAACGAAATGCTGTTCTTATTTCAATAATTTGGAGGACAATTAAGGAAACTGCGCGAGACTTGCTGGATCAACCGCCATACTACAGTGTTAACAGTTTAATTTCCAACTGCACAAAGTAGCAGAACGGCTGTAAATTGTTTTTCAAATGGAAAGTATGGCAGGCAGCTATTAATGTAATGACACTGGTTATAGCAGTTAGTGACCCGACGTTTATTGTGACATTTATAAATCGTAGTGACGTTTTATTACTAACACTTCCTCTCATCCAGTTTGTCTAGAAGTAAAAGTTACAGAGGCAGACCGCTTTCAATAGTATGGAAGAGAAAAGTGTTTTGAGCGAGAATAGAAATATCTAACCGTAGAGCTGTTGAGTATTTTAATACACTTTTCGCTAAAGCTGAATAAACTGCAAAATCATTATGTTGACTGGAGTTGTCTCTCGTACATCAAACAGAAAACCTTGCACTGCGATGTTCCTGCAAATACTACAAAAAATAGTATGTTGATTTTAAAACCTCTACTGACAGATGTTGCTAGTCGCCGTGACCGAATTTAGGTACCTACTAGTGTACTTACACTCTTGTATACTTCACAGACCCTGGGTGCAATACTTGATGAATTTGGACAGGAAACCCTATTGGCTTCGACCCTAGCTATTATCCAGCCAGTTCCTTTTAATGAACATGCTTTTCGGTGAAGAACTTCTTAATTGCCGAAATTTTGTAGGGTTAAATCAAGGATTCAATATTATTTACATTTGACTTACATAACATTTATTGACATGCTGATTGTATGTGAGTTTGCAATTTTGATCACTGTTTTACATTAGCTTCTGTCGGCAATGAACAGATAAGCCTAATACGAATTTATTGTTTAGAATTTTTTTTAAGTTGTATCTTTCTATAATTATGATAGGAGAATGCTGGGCGAGGTATTTCAAGGACAACCGGTGTAGCTGCACGAACCACAGAGGAGAAAGGGTGCTGCCCGAAGCTACAGAAATGTTGCGAAGGCCCCTATAGGATTCTGAATAAGATCAACTTTACTCCAGACTCTCGACTCAGAAGCGTCTTGTATACCCCAGTTGGCCTGGTACAGAAAGTTCGTCGCACCCCGAGTCACGATGAGAGGGAGGTGGGTTGGTGACCAGAAAATTCTCGGAGCGACTATCCCAAACATTTGACTTTCAAATGACGGGAGTGGCAAGAGTCCCGATAGCCTTATCACGGCACGCGGTCGTGTTACGCGCGGCCCATGTGTAATCTCTGCCTTCATTTCTCCGGTTACTGGTGATGGCCTTGGAGAACTGCGCTTCGCACGCCGAGAGGTGTGGCAAGGGGAAGGACGCATAGCGGCTGCAAGTAACACTATTAACCCCTTAACGTACACATTCAGTTTTAATTTCACGTGTGAAAAGTACTTACGAATTTCTTATAGCATCTGATACCTTGTAATCTATGGAAAATTGCTTCAGTAGGTCCATGGCACAAAAAGCAACCAATTATGAAATAGTTGATGTGTCAGCAGCAACCAATAGCATTGCCCGGAGAGAGGCGATGTTCGTACTGGTACTATCTTTCTGGACTTGCACAGTACCGACTATGATTTCAACTTTTCTGCAACATGTCCGACGAAAACGAATATACTCGGGGTAATATGTTAATGGGTTAAATATATTCAAAGAGATAACTAATGTGAATATGGTTCAAGGTGGCACTTTTTGAGCTTTCCTCCGCAATTTCCTGAAAGTAAAGGAGAAAAGCAAAGTGGTATCTGTAGTTTAATACATTGGTTCATATTGCGTGTGTTAATTCCTTGCTGCTTCATTTATAATTTGCGAGATATTCAGCTACCTGGGAACGCACATCGCAATCTTCGGAGCGCCGTAATGACCGTAAGCAGAGATTTGGGCGGCTCTTAACATCGAGGTCTTGAGAGCCGATGAGGGTGAAGTGAGGTGAGAATGTAGTAGTGCCGGAATGCAGGGGTGGGGGAAGCGGGAGATCCACGAGGAAACCTGGCATCGTCCGGCACTATTCCCACACGCTAAAATCCGAGAGCGACCCCCGCCGGGAATAGAACCGGTTCGCCTAGGTGGAAGGTGCGTAGTCTAATGGTTACACCACCGTTGCCCCGTGGCCTTGAGGCGTAAAAAATGATTTTCACCGGGGATTCCCCTTAACTGCCATTTTCCATGCACGGACGCTGGTAAACACCACAGTATCAATTCAGGCTCCTCGCATGGCATCACGGCCATGCCTTTTGTAGGCAGGGTAGCTATTTTTTACGAGGATGGCCTCTTTTGTTAATTTTGCACCGATCTGGCTACAATTATTTCGGAATGGTTCAGTGTTTAAGAAGCCTCACTGATGAAATCAGAAGTCCCAGGGTCGGCTTCTTCTTGGCTCTGGACAGTGTGTTGTATGGTCACCTCCTCTTCAAACTGCAAAATGAAAATGGTACACAGGTGCATTACCATCGTGGATCAAATCTGGCGTTCGGTCTGATCGTCATCATCATTTCTTCATGTATACAAATGTAAAAAGAAATTCTGTTTTTGTTTTCCTTCTCGAGATGTAACTTAAAAATTAAAGTTAACCACTTTTCCGTATTACGCCTGATTCTATGTGTAGGACTTAACGAAAGGGGCTGAAAGACCACCACCGATGTTCTATCCATTTCTAGTTTCGTAATGATCTTCCTTGGCTTAGTGCCCGCGTTGTAATTGCGAATGCTGGCGTATAGCCGCGAGTTGCTCTGCCTTTCACTCGTGTAAGCCCTTCTCCACGATAAACAGAGCCGAACGCGCTGCGCGGTAGTTCAGCTTTCTCTGGGAATTGCGTATGAACAATTAACGTCGCTGTAGCTTAACTGGCTGGATTAATTATCTTGGAGTTCCTCGAGAAACTTTATACCTATGGAAGCTGCCGTAGCTGTTCTCGGCACAGAGATGTAAAATGTTATCTAAGATCTCCTCGTTGGTGCGGTGGTTCTGTAGTACCGCGGAACTTTATTTTTTTTTGCTCCCCGGCAGTTTAAATTAACGCCTAGCCATTCAAGGGGGAGTTTTCCCGCGCTCGTCTCTCTGAGGTCGTATTTAATTATGCGGTATAATGGTATCACGTTCCGTGGCATTGTTTTTATACTGTTTAGGATAGAACATATTTTCTTTTGTGTAAGTGAACCATCCTGTATAATGAAAAAAAAATATAACTGGCAAAAATTTACGTATGTCATTCTTACTTCTGAAACTATATTCAGGATGTTTCAACAATTCAGAAATATTGTGATACTCTGGCAAACTATTGGAGTTGATTCCTTTGTCATATTACAGGTCTGCTAGAATTTAACGGCCATGCGGTATAATAGAAGATCCATATTAATAAAGTTTCATGAGGAAAAAAAACCCAGAGCCAAGTTATGTGTTAATTCGACTGATCACTTTTTTTGATACTTTGTAATTTTCTGAATGATAAACGAATATTGCTAGTTTAAAAACGGAAGCGTTAGGTTGTAAAAATACTGCCTAAAATATAACTTCGCTCCTGATTTTAAAACATAACATTTACCTTTAAAAAAAATTATCCCNTGTAAAAATACTGCCTAAAATATAACTTCGCTCCTGATTTTAAAACATAACATTTACCTTTAAAAAAAATTATCCCTAATATACTCGTTCACATATGACTTGTTGCTAAATAGGTTAAGTCATGATCGGTGCTGTACAAGCTAGCAGCAATACAGACGGCATATTTTTCCTGGTGAATGCTATTGGTTGCTTCTCGTACACCAACATGTTATAACTGGCCACTGCGGATGCCGTAGACCAATATAAATTCTTTTCGTAGGTTCAATCATGTAAGTTATTGTAACGAATTAATTAGTAAGTACTTGTCGGACGAATAATTTCCACTTTTGCAACACCTGGAACGATAACATTAATGGGTAAGTTAAGGAGTTAATATAATTCGCTACATAGTTGCAAATTGTATCGTTGCAGCTAATTGATGTCGCTATGCTCGTTACGTTCATCGGACATACACTTACTGCTGCTTTAGGAAAAAAAAATGGCATGGGCAATACAATACAGTACCTATGTCTGTTAAGTCATAAAGGGGTTTCGAAAGTCTGTATTACATTAACCACAAGCAGTAAACAACCCAACTACGTTTCAGATAAAAGACTATCTTATAAAGTCTCTTGCGTGCTTAAGCCAGTTCGACGTGGCTTCCATATGTCGCCCTACACATATATAGCCGATACAGTTATTGCTATACACGACGAAGAACATCGGATGTAACAGACTTTACCGCTTCTCGGATTATGTCTTTAAAGTGTGCTCTGTCGTTGACTCGAACACTGTATACACATTGCGTGATGTAGCCCCGAAATAAAACGTCTAGTGGCGTGAGGTCCGGCGATGTTGCAGGCCACGCCAATCATCCATCCCTATATACACTGCTGCGTAAATTTTAAATCCAGAAGCTCACGAAGAATGTTAATGTTCGCGTATAGAGGGTATCCAACTGGTTTCCTTCCCCGCTCTTGCATTCCGGGGCGCCGCTTCAATCTCGCCTCATTTCACCCACATCGGCTCTCAAGACCTCGTTGTTAACGGCCCTGCGTAACAAGCCGGCAGCCGCGAATTTCAAATGGGGAATCAATGTTAAACGAAATTCCTTCTCATTGCGTCAATTTTAAAGATAACTATTTGAAACAAAACTTTTTCTGTGTGGAATTTNGTTAAACGAAATTCCTTCTCATTGCGTCAATTTTAAAGATAACTATTTGAAACAAAACTTTTTCTGTGTGGAATTTTGTTAGGAATGTTGCTTTGTTAAGACATATTGCCAATTGTTTTGTTTAATATATATTTTTTAAATGTAATATTGAAATTTTCATATAACAAAAAAGATAAATAAATAATTTTTATAAGTAATTTTATATAGCAATATTTTCTNTAATATTGAAATTTTCATATAACAAAAAAGATAAATAAATAATTTTTATAAGTAATTTTATATAGCAATATTTTCTGAGAAAGTCTCGTCAAAATGTTTTTTATTGTAAATAGTTATATTTCAAATTGATGCAAAGAGAAGGAATTACGTNCTGAGAAAGTCTCGTCAAAATGTTTTTTATTGTAAATAGTTATATTTCAAATTGATGCAAAGAGAAGGAATTACGTACGTTTAACATTGATTCCCCATTTGAAGTTCGCGGCGGCTGGCTTGGTGATCAGGGCCAGTAAGAGCCGCCCAAATCTCTTAACACAACTCCAACTGGTTTCCAGTTCCCTCAAGCTGGCGATCCCACTGGCGAAGGTAGATTTTACGGTGACCCTTCGTTGAAAACGCGACAGTGCCCACGGCGAACACGCGTCATAGACCCGATTTTCGCAAGCCGAAGGACGCGATGAACCCTCGTCTTCACCGTCCTCATCTTACCTGCTTGAATGCCGTGCACCGAGAAAAGTGACGTGGTTGTAGGAACCCTCCTAGACTGTTAGAATAGGGACAGCCATCTGATGGATTGTAGACACCATCTCAATATGTTTAATACTTACAGATAGTAATGCCAACAGAACTGTTTGTTGTATCGCCGTCTTTGATTGTATTCGCTACTGTACGCAAGGAAATAGTTCCTCCAACAGAACAACTTCAACGATATTTGCATTGTTCCTGCCAACAACCAGGATTGTAATAACCTTACATAACATTCTGTCGCTGCTGTCCTCAGATCCGATTGCAGAACTGCTTAGTACAAGCAAGAGAACATTCTGTTAGGGTATTACAATTCTTGTTGTTGCGGGAACAATCCAGATATTGTTGAAGTTGTTCTGTTGGAGGAACTATCTGTTTTGTAGAAGGAACGCAGCGCTCTGCTGTGGCAACCATATGAATAGTAACAAATACAATCCCACGTAGGAATACAACTAACAGTTCTGTTGATATTGCTATCTATGTTAACAATAGTTAGATGGTATTCAAAACCCATCAGATAGATGTCCCTATTTTAACAGTATAGATGCTTCCTACAATCAACTTGGTTGATTTTATCAATGTTGTTTACCTAACTTAAAATTGTCTTATTGTATAGTAATAATTTTAGTGTAACGTAATGCGTAACATGTATGTCTTCTTAACTTCTTTGACAATTTGGAGATTGCTATAAGTTTTATGTGTTAAGTTTGCATTGTACCTTTTTCTTGATATCTGTTATTGTTATATTTATTTATTGTACGTGCTAAAAATGTATATGTAACGAACTGACATACGCCATGTCCCAGTTGTCCTCTAGGCAACCTATGGGATCAACGGAGAGAAATACGAAATAAAAATAAAACCATATTTAATTCTCAGTGTGGCGTCTACGGTACATAACCACCTGCGCGCGCATCGTGAGTGTAATTCACACATCCGACACACTCTGCGACGAACAAGCGGTCTACCTCATATTTAGTACATGGTTCTGGCCAGGGCCCTGTTACGTAAAAAGTATGAACTATTAATTAAGAGTGAAATTACTTGTAATTTCAACCAATAGAAAATATAGTCTTTCAGAACGTATATACCTGTAAACTTGCAATTATTACTTCATACATTACAAGTTACAAGTCTAATCTTAAAAATTACAAGGGTTTTGTTCCATAAAAATATTATTATTAGTAGTAATTNACATTACAAGTTACAAGTCTAATCTTAAAAATTACAAGGGTTTTGTTCCATAAAAATATTATTATTAGTAGTAATTTACTCGTAATATGTAACTAATCTTCTACAGGTTATTGGAGATTGCTAAAATGTATTATTTGTGGTATTTTTTTTTATGATGGATGTGAATTTAAAGGATGATAATATGTGGCAAAGTTACAGTGGTTATTTTCCCTAGTTTGAATAATTTGCACTTTCAACCCGAATTCGCAGAAAATATATTTAATGCTGCGTAATTTTACACTGTTAATGTGTTNAGAATAATTTGCACTTTCAACCCGAATTCGCAGAAAATATATTTAATGCTGCGTAATTTTACACTGTTAATGTGTTTTTCATATAACCTATGAATCACTTCAAAATTATTTCGAGTATTCTGTCAGTTACTCTTGTGTTTTAATTCAATTTTTTGGGAGTTATGTGTTAATTTTTTTTAGACCAACTTTTTCATTTTGGTCACAATCAACAAAATTCACAGATTATAAAACAAAAACACCCCGCATGCAGTTTTCTTTGTTTGGGTAATATTGCGATACATTTTAATTTTTTGATATCAGTCCTAAACTATTTTCCAGTTTCACCTCTCGTGATATCTTGACTTAACCTCAGTTCCTTAGTAAGATGGCTGAATAAACTTGCAAATTATTAGCAAAATCAATACTTGCACTCGACTGCCTTATGTAATACTATATTATTCTACCATAATTAACTTGCAACTAGTAAATCATTAGTCTTGTAGTTTTGCGGAATAGGGACCAGCTGCGGTTTGCGGCGGACTTGTGTCCACAAAAGAAAGTTCGTCGGCTCCGGAGAGTTGATAGACAACGTCGCGTGTATTCCACTGTTGGATATGTCCTTTGTGGCCGTAATCTTTGGCGTAATCTTACGTATTTAGCTTCAGCCCACCTTCCCGTGTGTCTCAGTTTATTATAACAGTGCCGCAGCCCACTATAGAAACTGATGTTCCAATGTCATTGGGGCATTAGTGACGGAAACTTTAACATTTTACCTTATACGTTTGTTTAAAAAAAGTGAGGGCGATGTTTCCCGCTTGGTTAGTAATCGTAGCTGGCCGTACGTGGCGGAGTCAAATTCAGGAGTTGGGTTGAGCGCGGTTTTGGTCTATAAGGGGGGAAGGGGGGGAGGATAAAGGATTGTTTATGTACCCTCGCGATCAAGCAGTGTAGTGTGTGTGTACGTTGCCGTGATAGTGCGCATGCGCGCGGGCAATATCTGCATGTTTCAGTGGCTCTAGGGTCACAGTGCCGGGCTGTTATCGCCTCCTGCAGAGCCCTCATGTTATCACACCTCCCCTCCCACCAACCCCCACAGCCTCCAGTGACCCTTGTGCAGACCACTGGACACCGTGGTAATTGAATCGCCGACTCAACTNCGTACTTCCCACTACTCTACTTCACATCACCATCATTCAATACAACCTTTCTATATGTTCTTTTTCCCCTTTTCCTGAACACAGCATATTTAATTTTTTTAAAGCTGAATGGTTCACTTCCTGTTGATTGGCTCTTTTCATTTTCCCGTCGTCATTAAATAAGGTAAAATACCTCTGGGGGAACTAGAATACTGTGTCTTCAGTTTGAAACGTTCGCTTTTATCTCTCGGTGCTTTTTTTTAAGCCCCTCGCGAACCAGATGTGTGTTGCTGTATTTCCAGATCCATTAACTTGGCCATAATGATGTGCATATTATTCATACCACCAGTAGGTGTCCTCATGGGTGTGCACTAAAAAAAAAAAAAAATAGCAAACATGCCAGAATATTTTTTTAATGGGTAATATCAAGGGTTATTTGGCGATAAAACACTTTGTAAGTTATATTTTTACAATACGTCTATACACTTTTTTCTGTAGTTTTAATTAATGTGTGACTGTGATTAAGTATGTCTAAATGATCCAACACGAGCGAACTACGATACTCTATCTATTATCGTACTTAGATTGCTAAAATTTCGCATTCTGAGTGTATAAGTGACTATTCAGTTAAGATGAAAATATGTTGGGGTTGCGCGAATGACAGCTAGAAATGTACACTGTAACATCTCAACATGTAAATGGTTGACTTTCAGTCGTTCGGCACACGGATATAAACACGACACGGGTAATATGTTTACGTATATAGCATACAAAAAATATATTTGATAATCTCGAATTGCTTGAACATTTGTGGATCCACACAGGCTGGCTGTTTGTTCGTTAAATTCAGGCTTTAACGTCGTGCTATTGTGCCCAGAACATCTTACTTTAAAGCTTTCTGAACTCGTAGGTTTAAAAAATCTGTTTTCAAGTTCTATGGCTCGTTGTAGGGTGTTCTTGGGTCCATTAGCATTTGCATTTTACTCTCGAAATAGGCGTCATAGCTACAAGAACCTCTTATTTACAGAGTGCTGAAGCACGTGTTATTGTTATTTCTGGTCACTGTTTGTTTGTATTCCTTCATCACCGCGAACGTGGCGCTCGTGTGTTACAGGAGGACTGCCAGAACTACATCCGCATCCTGGCGAAGAGCGGTCCTGGCAAGCTGCTGTTGTGTGGCACCAACTCCTTCAAGCCAATCTGCAGGGACTACTCCGTGCAGGTACGTCTCTGTCACGCTTGTTTCCCTCTCACACGTGCTGCTCAAGGGGTGGCAGGTGGCAAGAGGTATCTGCCCTGGTGAATGGATTGAGAGATGGTACCGAGTGACGCTCACTATGTGGTACGTTGGCAGGGTCGATAGTTCCTAGGCAATTACAGAGTCCGGGCACCCTTTTTGGTAATTTAACAAAATTACCTATTTTATTTTATATTTGATTAACTTTTTTTTAATTTAGAAAATAGACAAGACAAGCAGACCTAGACATATAATAATAAAATACCAAATATACTTTTTACTCATTATTTTTATTATTATCAAACATAGGAAACATACGAAATTTGCCTAATTGTAAGTGATAACCTCAGTATAGTCAACTAATTGCATTATTTGTGACTCTACAGTTTAGTCAACTAATTGCATTATTTGTGACTCTATGAACAATATAGAGAGTGAATTAAGTCTCTCCTTCATCTTATGTGGTAGATCGTAAGTAGTTCTTAACTCTCTTTAGCGCTGAAAATGTTCGTTCTGCTGAACAGATTGTCCCCTGGCCAGCCCGCCCCCACCCCGAGGCTAGTGCCGTAGGCAGGTGCCTTGTTTGCCTAGGCAGAAGTCCGTCACTGGACGTTGGGCTAGCTAGCACTCAAGCTATTGTGCGACAGGGTCCGAGTCATTCATTTCACTGTGAAGAAATCTCGTGGAGATGCGAAGCACGCGTGGGTACTACCCACTAGTGCGATGGATACCTTCGGCAGTACCACAGGCGATCGGATAGGTCCAACACGAGGTACTCTTACGTTGCCCGATCCAAGATGTTGGGCTCGTGATGACAGTGGAGCCGCGGCGGCTGAGTGGTTAGCCTGCTCGCCTCCCACAAAGGCGAACCGGGCTCAATCCCCGGCCGGGTTGCTCCCGGATTTTCGCAAGTGGGAGTCGTGCCGGACGATGCCGCTCGTCGGCGGGTTTTCTCGGGGATCTCCCGTTTACCCTGCCCTTGCATTCTCAACACCTCGTTAAGAGCCACCCAAATATCTCAACTCAGCTCGTGATGGCAGTGATTGAAACTCCGCATGCTGGAGGGTAACTTCCCAGAGAAGGCTATAGGCTATTCACGGTAAAGTGAGCACTTTCGAAAGCCCACGCATTTGAAATAATAGTCAATATATATATTTTATTTTAGCCTTAGACGTTAACTTCCAAGTGCTGTGGAATATACACACTGTGTTAATTACTTACATGGTGATATTTATTTTAAAAAGTGGTTAAAGTATAAAATATGGCTGAAAGAAAAAGTTTTTAGGGCCTCAAAAGTGCTCACTTTACCGTGAACAGCCTATACTCTCCTTTGAAAGGTAGTCAGTTATTCGTGAACCTTTAATAGCCGCTGTGTGACTACGATTAACGCTAGCTGGTAGTGGAGTGCAGAGATTTTATCGAAGTCTCGAGAGACATGATGGTGAAGTGAGGTGAGTATGACGCAGTGCCGGAATTCAAGGGTGGGGGAAACGGGAGAACCCCGGGAAAACCCACCGACCAGCGGCATCGTCCGGCACGATTACCACATGCGAAAATCCGAGAGTGACCCCGAAGGGAATCACCCCGCCCGGAATCGAACCCGGTTCGGTCAGTGTGGGATGTGAGTAGTCTAACCACTACATCACCGCGGCCCCAGAGTAGCTGGAGAAATTCACTATGACGTATTATTTTCTGAAAGGACAGTTTTTTTCTCGCAATATTAAATTAAGATTTCATTATATTTGATGGTAACAGTTGCATTAAATCAGAGCTACCAGCCAATCAGCTAATGGAAAACAGTGGCATTGGGTGTACCCCACCGTATTCATTATGGTAGTCACAGTAGCCTAGTTTTGCAGTTTTTATTTTGTTTTTAATTTGTTTTTGTTGCGTATAGAGCGGTTGAAAATGCTCTACAATGTTCCAGCTATTTAAATCACTCTCTCGTAATAACGTATATAAGCTTAATCACTTATATGTAATTAAGTCAAAACAGATGTCAGATTTAGTTTGTAGTCTTATTAGGTTTACTTTGCAATTAGTAAATGCAGTGTAATGGAAAATAAGAAAGCACGAATTTTTCTATATTGTTAGTTTTTTAATGACTTTACGTAGAAAAATAATATTTACTAAAGTAAAAGTGAAAATTATATTCTTGGAGGTAACACATACTAAGACGTCCCATAAGTTTTTAATTATCGTTTGGCGCTCAAAGTGCATCTTTATTTTGAGCGTGAAACAAAATAATATATAGAATATATCATAGCAGGAATATATTGCAACGCGTAGTGCAGGCCTATATTTTATTTATTTTCCATAAAATTGGGAAATCTTTGTCTTAAATTACCACGCTGCACCCCGTAGTTTTGCGCGAAACTTGTGTATTTTAAATTTGTACGTATGCACTTCGAAGGTCGTAATTATGCACACTGAAGTAAATGTGAGCGCATATATAAAGGTATAAGTTACTTTTTTGTGTTTAAAATTACATACGCTCATTAAGAATTGTTCCTATATTAATACCGTACCGCTATTTTAAGTCAGAATATGACTTAAATCATGACAGTCAGAATCTGACTGATAAGTCAGAATATGAGCTAAAATGTGTATTGTTTAAAAAGCAAGGAAAGTAAAAAATACAGATAGTTGCAGTGCGAATGACAGTAGGCGTATGCAGTTTTTTTTTAGTGTAATTGCATTTCGGAGTACCTAGCATTTTCCACTTAATGATTTTGAAAAGGAGACTTCTGAAATATTTTGTCTGTGAAACGACCATGTTAAGTGTTTCACTTCGTTTTATACTTTTGAGTACTAGAGTTTATTTTATTTTGTAGGCGTGTTTCAGGTTTCGAAGCATTGCAAGTATCTGAAGTAACATGCAGGCGTTATAAACTTAAATCGTGCGCATCGCCTGTGTGCTTTTCTTCTAAATGAAAGCCAGTCGTGACGCTAGGGAAGATCAGTTTGGACTAGACGATTGACGTCATCAAAATCTAGTACACGAATCCTTCCCAGACACTACGAACGGTACGTGGGTAGCGAGCTGAAAATATATTCATGTCACAATTGCAGGACGTAAAGTTAATTTGACTTATGGTGCACAATTGTTAAAGTGGCGGTGTAAACTTTAATGCCGTTTATTTTCTTAGTGAAGTAGTGCGTTACGTTAAGTTATTTAAATTGCGATTCACTTTTTTTTTTTTTAATGCAACAACATACCTGCTCCTGTGGCGTCCTGTGATGACTTCAGGGGTGTGGGTAGTGCTCCGGCCAGACCACACGCTTGGTAATCTGAGTACTAGGACCTCAGGCTTTGTGGTAGGACATGCTCGGTGTGATCTGGTGAATCAGATCGGGGTTTCGGATTTGGTCAACTTGGGTGAGCGCTGGTCATGTCTGCGTTGAGAGGGCGTGATCCCTCTTCCCCGCCTGCTGGGAGGCCGGGGTGCGGAATGGCCGTAATCGCTAAGAGCGCCTCGTTAAAAAATAAGAGCATGGCTGTGATTACTGTGTATCATACTTGTATAGTGCAACTACAGAGCAGAGTTGAGACGGTTCGGGTAACCCTAATTATGCTAGTTATTATTTTAAGTAATTTCCTTTTATTCCTCTCAATTTTACACAGAGGATCTATCTCGCTCTTCTAGCGTCTGCTATATACCGCGATTATTTTTCTAATGGTTTTTATTATTTAGTTTTGTAAACGTGCATTTATTAATAAAATTACCGGTTATGAGATATTTTCAGAGTGTTCTAAAACTGCGCTGTGTACGATAAATCTAGTTTCATGTTAAAACTTTAAGATCACGTTGATACTGGAACACAACACTTCATTTATTATGCACATGGATATTGTGTGCATATTTTAAACGGCACAGTGATTCAAAGCGGTTCTCTGGTTTCACCTATTGTAAACTTTCTGAGACACTTTGCGCAGATGCGGATGTTAGATGGATAAATGTACTTCGCACTGTGCAGATGTGTAAGTTCGCATTTCATACAACGAGATGAAATTCACCGGCCGTCTCTCTTTCGCTGCAGTTTGTAACTGGAAACGTCGTGCATGTGTGCCGTGACTTTGGAAATAGAATCATATGTGATAAAACTGTCATAATTTTAGAAAAATAAAATATAGCTATGGAAATGCTTGGGAACAGTTGTGCATTCTGTAAATGCAGTAATGAAGCCATTCCTGTTTCAGATATTGATCAAAAAGGCTACACAAATGGTCGATGTAAATATTGATATTGAGATGCTTTTCCCGAAGGCTCACGTGCTCATTGAATTTTAAGCATCTGCTTTATAGCTTGGATAAATTTTTATTCATAACCGTATTTTTTTTGTAAGTACTGCAAACACGTGAAAAAATGTCCTGTGTGCAATTTTTTTTAAGTCCCTTGACATGGTAAATACCGAATCCTGGGGAGAGAATAGGGTTAACGTTTTTATTTAAAAAACTTTGTCCCTGGGCTAAAGGGAGAATGAAGAGGGTGGTGAGATTTGTGTGTGTGGTGGGAAGGGGTATCTGTTTTGTGGGGTGGGGTAGAGGAGGGACTTTAGAGACTGGAGAAGGAAGAGAGTCAAAAGTTCAAATAGTGTATTTGACGATCCGAGTTGTCCCTACTGGACGTATGTTACTCTGGTTAACGGGAGTAGCTTAAATATTACGGATTTATGAGTTTTTTTTTAAAGACATTAGGTCTTGAATTCGAATCTTGGCTCGATATTTTTTTTTCTGGTTTAAATAAGGGCGCCAGGAAGGAATTTTATGTGAAAAAAAGTTGTTTCGTTTTGTAATGAGAAGCGTTAATAAATTGTTTGTAAGTAACACGAAGTGAACACGCGAATGCTATCGGAAACAATACGTAAGAAACAAGATTGCGAAAAAGAAACAAAATAAATGTGTTCTTATATGGCATTCTGCGTGCTCTAGCTGGATAGTGGGGTGTAAATCTGTTGTGTATTCCACAACGTAACCGCCATGCTTCGCCAGCGTGTTCTAGGCACACCTATAGCCTATTCTCTGTATATTAACACTTTTTTTCAGTTAAATATTTGTATAATCACTCCATGTATGGTTTCTTTCGTTGTTTCGAAAATACGTCGTGTGTCACACGCGTTATATACTTTTGTTATCATAAAAGTATCTAATTTTTGGTTAAATTAAACTTTTTCATATATTTTCTATATATATATTATAGTAGCTTAATTTATAATGAATACGAATAGAAACAGGGGGAAAATATGTGTGTTGGTAATGCCTAGTAAGAAATAGTTCTCATGAAGAAAAAAAATTGAATTGAGTGCACACGAACGTGGTTCGCTGTCCTTTTGGTGTGGTTTTGTAGACTTAGTTAAGCTTTGGTTTGCATGAGGCGGAGGGATAGCCGGAAAGTATGACTTTATCAGGACGCCAGAAAACTTGGAAGTAACCATGAGTTGACTTTACTTTACATCCTGAGGCCTCTGTTGTTGCATGCGGGACTAGCGATAGTTCTGCGTAGTTTATAGTTGTGTTACCATGTCGCCTTATTGCCCGGAACGATTACGCTCCCTTACAGGGCTGACTTGTAAAAACAAGGGGGAAGGGGGAGTTTGGCGTGGCCTGCTCTGTGTCCCACAACGCCAATATCACAATATCACCTTTTTTTGGAATATGAAAATTAATTCAGATTATACACAAAACAAAATGAAACAAAGGAAAGAGAGGGGTTTTTTTTCTTGATCCAGTTTAAGGTGTGGTTAGACAAAAGTTCTACAGGCCAAAAAATATGTAGGGGCCGCGGTGGTGTAGTGGTTAGACTACTCGCCTCCCACCTAGGGTTTGATTCCCCGCGGGGTCGCTCCTCGCGAAATTTCGCATGTGGGAATCGCGCCGGACGATGCCGCTGGTCGGCGAGTTTTCTCTGAATCAGTGATTTCAACCGGTAGAATTATTCCAGTTAATGAGCTGTTATCGTATGGCGAATCAGAGGAATTCCCTGAGGGCTTACTGCCAGGCCAGTGTAATTCACTAGAAATCAGTATAAATCACTGTTTAATCAGTGAATACCAGTAACTAAAACGATCGGTAGAATTTTACTGACGCAAGTGGAACAGTTTAAACAGATCTGCGTTAAAATTCGCTGATTTGGAGCAGTTTTGACTATTTTGATTTTATATTGTAAGACGCTTAACAGTTAAAAATTACCCAATCATGAATATGCGATTAGAAAGATAGTGTTTTGGAGCAAAACTGGTTCCTGGGATCCATTCGCTTAGAAATATAGTGCTTTGGAGTAGAACTGGTTCCTGGATCCATTCGCATAAAACAGGTGTCCCTGCGAATAAGGAATACGAATCATTTCCGAAGATACGCAAAGTCGAGGTTCTACGGTCAACTTCGTCATTTAAATAAAATGGTGCATTATTTAAACAGAATAGTTACTACCTGCGAATCTCGTAACTATATAATTGACGAACGTGCTATTTTTCTCTTTAACTATTTTTGAAACAATACACGTTTTCATTTTGATGACGGTAGCGCAGCATTTTTTTGTCTATGTGATTTTCACGAGTGTTATTTCACATCACGTGTATTTTCCTGAATATTCCCTTGTGACTGTTTGTGAAGCAGACTTTAATCTCCACGATTAAGATTCTTATTCATTCTAATGCATTTACTGATAAACGATTCAATCAGAAATATTTCCCGGAAAACTTACGCTAGTGATAAAATAATATTTAAAAAAAAAAGCCTAATGCGCACTGTTTGCCAACTTTACAAAACACTTGTAGTTTACTTTGTGTTCTAACGTTGGCAGTACCGCAGAACCTACTTCAGCAAACAATAATGTTTTAAGATAAGGTTCTCTCGTTAAACAAATGAGTCACAGCTCTATATGCTGTTCACAGTTAAGTGAGTACTTTTGAAATCAGCCTTTAATAAATGTCTTCACCCTTACGTGCATGTATTTTAACGGGCTCATTGACTGGCGTGCGCCCAGTAAGGGTGGTTACGAATAAGGGAGGGTAGTTTCATGTATAAACGTTGAATTAAAAGTGCTTGGTAAAAATTTGTGAATACTCAATTGATTTGTCTTGTTTTCTCTTGTGTAAATGCATTTTCTAATAATTTCACAGTTTAATTTGATCCGCATCTGATTGAAGATATCAGGACCCGTGGTAATGTTAATATAACGTATGGTCGAAGAATACAAAGCGTGCGTACAAAGAAATTTTAAGCAGAGATTTCAAAAGTGTTCAGATTATCATGAACAGCGTATATCCGTATATAGTCCATTCATGGTTACTTCCAACTTTTCTGACGACCTGCTAAAAATCTACTTTGTCCTCTCCTCCGCCTCATACAAGCAAAGCTTAACTAAGTCTGTCGCCAAAGGGACAACCCGCGGCATTTGTCTGCACCCAGTTTAATAATATTTTGCATGAGAACTGTTTCTTACTAGACATTACCAACACACCTATTTTCTCTCTGTGTTTGTTCATTTTACTTATAAATGAATCATTATTACTTACAGATAAAATATAAGTAAAAGTTCAATTTAACCAAAAATAACACACTGCTATACTTTTTAAAAGTCTCTAGGTATAGCTAGATTATTTGAAGGCTGGAAATATAATTTTTAAAAAACTAATAATAAATTCCAATTTTATTTATGAGCAAGCTCAATAGAAATATTTCAAACTTAATATCTTGACTTTAATGGCTATCATATGCTATTTACAGCTGATATTTACATAATAATTTTTCAGGTAACATAATTTAATATGTTCAGGCAGTTAAATCAGTGTCTATAAAGAGTTTTCTAACACCTGTTTAATTTCTATAAAAATTATGTTATTAATATGTGACGATTGTGGTATTTGCAATCAAATCTGCATTTCTCGTCCATTCAATACCACCTTTTTTTTTTCCACTCCGTATATCACCAATTTAATGTCCGAAATACTGGAGCGCCGCGAGCATTCCCACACACAGCAGCCCTCCACTCGTCAGATACCCCGCCCTCCGCAGCAAACTCGCGCTCTCTCGTTCGTAGCCGCCGCACGCACACACACTCCTCCACCCGCAGTCTCTTAACACCCTTATTCGCCGGCGGTCCTTTTCTTCGAAGTCCCTCGACGCATCGATCTTCGCTATACGCGTGTCGCGCTCAAGCCAGGTGGCTTTCACAGACTCCCTACCCTCCGGATGTGCCCGTGTTTATATTGTAGGTGGCCTGGCCCAGAACCTTCTCCACGCCTCGGGACACGCTGTGGGATGGGCAAGCCGGAAGGCTATTGCGTTTGTGCACATGCTCTCAATTCGTCTACTCCTGATAGCATAGTGGGGCATTGACGTAAATCTAGGTTAGGTGGGGGGTAGTGGTGAGTGACCCCCATGGTGCAACGGGAGTATATAACGCTTGTGGTACATGGCATTTATAGACTATTATTTACGGTAAAGTGAGCACTCCTGAAAGCCCTCTCATTTGGATAATAGTTAATAAATATATCTTAATTTAGCCTTAGACGTTAACTTTCGAGTGCAGTGAAATATATACATACTGTATTTATAACCTACATGGCAATATTTATTTAAAACTACGGGTAACGTTTAAAAAAAATGGCTGAAAGGAAAAAGTAACTAGGGCCTCAAAAGTGCTCATTTTACCGTGAGCAGCCTATAGAATACAAACCAAACACGTAATACCTGGGGTTATTTTTTTTCAAAGGTTTAGTTTAAAAAAAAATGTGAAGATACTGCTATTAGACTATATGCTCCTTGCATTCTCGAAGAGCTGAGGAAGCTCTGGGAGGAGACTGTTGGTCCTGCATTGCAGGGGGTGCACGGGCGAGAGTAGGGATGATGGAGAGGGGTGGGAGGGGCAATCAGGGCAGGCGGCTTGCTGCGGAGATAGCCCCCATCTCGGGCCGGACTGATTGGTGCGAGGGTAAGGAGCTGGCCGCCCTAAGTCCTGCCTGTTCTGCCACGAGAGGCTCAGGGGTGGTGGGGGGTGGGGGAAAGCGCCGCCCGTAACTGTTCATCAGTCGGGGATCAGGGCTGTAACACCGCTCCGTGCAGAACGCCTCGTCGTAGACTTACCCCCCACAGTCATCTCACCCCGGTAACTAACCCCAAGCTTCCCTTAAGGGGAGTGGTGTACGAAAGCAGTATATTTACCGGATTTTCGATGTAAGTCATTTTCCAAGGGGGTTTATAAAAACGTTTGGCTCGTCAAGACGTTAGTAATAATTTTATCAGTGCTCCGAGAATAACGAACGCAATGAATTTGTAACAGTCTAAGTAAGTGTTAAAAATCGTTATTTACTTCTTGTAGAGCCAAAAATTTCGTCAAATACTCTTTAAAATAATATGTGACCAAAATTATATATATATACGGTTTTTGTGCACCATTACTCCTTATGAGTTGGTAGTCTGGACATATTTTCTGTACATTCATTGTTCGCGCGTTTATGCGTAACTCCGATAAATATTCAGAGAATACGAATTTTTGCCAGAAAAGATGAAATCCAATTACATGAGCTTATAAGGTTTCGTTTTTTTTATCGTGTTAACCTTTTCATTGCGAGTGTAGACACGGGAAGGTAATGCACCGCAGGGCTCAGTGCCCAACATCTTACCTGGGGGTAACTGACTCGTGATCCGCGCTGCCACTCTACGTTTTGACTGGTTCATATCTCCGACCACTAAACACAACGCTTGCAGCTCATTGGCTCTATTAAAGAAGCATGTCATTTCACAACTTAAGTACAGCACGCATAAAACAATATCGTAATTGCTACACCAGAAATATTAAATTTAAATGGGAATGAAAGGGTTAATTGTAAAATAACAAAAATATCGTGAAGATGGTAAAAGAAACACGTTTTAAGAGCCTGCCTGTGCAGTTTTTTCAAGAGGTAGGAGATAAGTGAAACCGTAGAGTACTAATTATATCTGTGGGCTTTCATAGTGTGTTGTTAAGTCCCACTGTGAACTGCCCGGTCCGTAAGCCACCATGGTACCATGATTGCTACAATGCGTAACTGAAGTAACAATCCCGTGCTTTTGGCACGCGTGATATTTTGTGCTAATACTTAGACTCATTGGTTCCAGTTATTAAATCGAAATCATTAATATTGCAGAGGTTCGAGTGTTCTACTCGATTTTTGTTTTTACCATAACCGTATATAACACGTAGCGAGGCAGATTAAAGTTTGTCTTCCCAAAGTGAGTGCTGTTATGATGGCGTGGGTACGCCTTAATTCGACGGCCTGGCTGAACTCGCCATCATACATATAAGTGTATTCAGACCAACGGGCTGCAAATTCTGAGAAGCCGTTTACTAATCGCGCTGGTTGAAACCGCACGAATCCCCTCCAGAGACAGCACAGGTCAACGAACACCTTAAACAGGGGATTTTCCTTACATGACACGGCGGAGTAAGATGAACCATGGAGCTGCCATGAATACTGATGTGCGAACCACCGTAATCCAATTACTCTGTATCTGCCTTCGGTATCAGTTTTAAGGCGGGGCTCTTTGAAGTAGTAGCACACTAGAGTGGCTCCACAAACTCGGATGTTGGCTAAAATATTACATTATACATATGATCTCCCCTTAATGATACCCTGTATTTGTTTTATATTATAATACGTAATTTTATATTACTGATATAAAACTGTCTCTCTTTTTCTATTCAACCCGCCTCCGTGTATTATGATGTGAATTGCTCAATGAAATTGCGTATAAAAATCTTGAGTTGATTCTAGTTTCTGCTCGTGACTTACGTTTTCTATACCACTGCCAAATGTTTAAACTCCTAAAAGACGTAGAGCTGAAACGAGCATCATGATGTTCGTGCTTTAGTTGGCTCAAACTCCGGATCGGTAAGAATAAGACCTAACCAACCGTTACCATGTTTTCTATCGTACTAAGCTTGCCCGTCTCTGTTGACTTAACTTGCAACGCCCAAGCCAAATAAAAACCCCCACGAGGAAACAAGCTCTTCCAGGGGAGCATTTTCTGCAAGTTGAAGTCGTACTCGTCCCAAACTTACCGCAGAATGTTCCTGTTGATAGTATCAGCTACAGCTGTGATTCGCTGCACTGCGGTGAAGATCGCCGCAAGGTCGTGGCAAATGCTTTGTCTTTGACGTAACGCGACGAGAAGTCGCGTAAAGATCCCTAACTCGTTTAGAGAAAATCGTTGCTATCCTCTTCCATTTGCGACAGAAGCAGTAAGGCGAGTGTTGTCCTGTGATTGCGTTCTTCGCAGGAAAGAAGGGTCATAAACATTATTCCTTAAAAACTTTTCACGGCACATTTATCTTTCATGGGTATCTTTCTTCGTGGATACTGTCTTAATGTTTTACTCATTTCACTTCATTTAACACCTGCTGATGTTGAATATATTGTGAAATATAAAGAGGAATTAAGCATTCTTATATAAATGGATAACATAATAAAAGGATAAATACTTAAATGTAAACTTGAAAATAAGTTGCAAAAACAGCTTGAAAGAACAATAAAACAGTACCAAAACACAAAACAACGAACACAGACCGAAACTGCAATATATACGTCACGTAAGTTTACCAAAACATGTCATTACCATTTAGTACCGACAGAGTAAGAAGAGATATAAATACCATTCAGTTTCAAAATTCCATAACTTTGAAATAATTTAGTGTGCCGTAGTTTTCCAGAAGCCAAAAGTGTTTCATCAAGTAGCTTAAAAGTAATAGACGCCAAATGTTTTGGTCTTAGGCCGCTAAGGCGGTCTTTAAGATGAGTATTTTTTTTACTTTAGAATTTGGTTTGTTATAAATTCGCTTTATATATACGAATCCTACTTGTGATATTTATTTTTCAGGCAAACGGCGGAGTAGAGTGCAATAATCCTTTAGTCCATTCCAATTGGTTTCTATGATGTTCTTACAGAACGTTAAGAAAAACGCATAGTTTCTCTGATTAGATTTGATGTTCATCTGATCTTATTCTCATACCAACACTCTAAATTCGAATCAGTGAAAATGTCTCCACTTAGAATCAGCTCAAAACCACTGGTTGTTTGAGTGAAACAATTTCACTGACTGGATAAGTGACCTGAAACGATTTCTCTGATTGAGAAAGTGACGGGACAACTGCGTGCGGTGAATTGAATATGGTTTTTAATTTAAGTTAGCTTAATAATTACGAGAAACAAACATACTTGCGATAGTTACTCTTAATATTGCGCAGTTTACCGGAATTGAAATGAAAGAAATTGAAAGTATGTACTTGTAAATGGTATGCCCTGTCTTTTCGTTTTTAGTGTGATTGGTAACGTTAGGATTGTTAAAACAAATGGTACGTATGAGTGCACTTACTTCTGTACGTTAAATGCGTTTTAAACCTTCAAACCGATGATCACGTGAAAACGAAATGAAAGACGTAAAACTGGAATGAAAGACTGAATGTTCACGTTACCTTGTAAAATGGCGTTATGAAAGACGGAACTCATATTTCAGAAGGTATTTTGTATTGGTTTTATTAGTTTATACGTTGTTATTCCAGTTGAAACATTATTTAACGTCCACTTTTACACGTTGTTTGACGGCCACAACACCTTGTTTAACTGATCCATCTGTCAAAAAAACAAACACTAAATAACAGTCGATAAGATGACGGATGAATCAGTGGAAAATATCACCGAATCAATCAGCGAAGGAAAAATGTTGAATCTGACAGGTACTGATTGAAACAGTGAAATTCTCACTGATTCAGATTTGAGGTGTAATGTCGCTGTTTTTTTTTTTCCATACTACCCACTCCCCATCTGAATACATGTTTACAGCATATGCGACGTCGCAGTTGTATAGGAATGTGTGCGAAATGTGTAACGTGCAGGCGTGTGACGTCATGTAGTCTGTAACAGTGAAATCTGGCACTAATTTGCTCGAAATGATATAGGGCAAAAAAAAAAATCCATATCTGGGTCGTCTTTAAAAATGGTGTCTTTAAAAACTTTCAAAATTCTCCGTTGCACCTGTAGGATTTTTGNTGTAACAGTGAAATCTGGCACTAATTTGCTCGAAATGATATAGGGCAAAAAAGTAATAATCTTATCCGCCATTTGAACACATGATAACATCCAATCAGGCATGTAACCTGTATCTTATAATCCATAAAAAATATTAAATATTTACCGTGACAATGGATATACCTTGCTTCATTTCACTTAATCTAATAGTTTTGAAAATTGCGGAATGTCCGAAAGTTCAAATTTATAATGATAAACACATTTGACTAAATATTGCAAGTATTTTGATTGCAAGCAGTTAAAACTAACATTTATGTGGTAGGCTGCGGTTAGAATGGAAATATTGTGCTGGTTTTTTAGGAACGGTAATACACAGGTAGAATTCCATTATGATGTTCTGAAATATTGGTTCTATGTTCATTATCCAATACGTTTGAAACATTCTTTCAAAAGAACGCTGATATTTGTAACGTATCTGCGAACCGGTCAACCGGAAGTGTCAGTCAATCGTATTAATAAGACTTCATTCAACGAATGTTTTGTATGAGATGTATAAACGAGAATATAGACCGTTTAGGTTAATTAAGTATTTTTGAAAGTCCTGGTTAAGATCTACTTTACGTATTTCTTATCACATTTACATTACCTTGCGTCTAATGGCATTATTCATGCATCAGTAAACTAGAAAATGCTAGTAACTAAACTGTCTCACCATTATGCCAATTCGGATTAATTTGTCTAAAGCAGAAAAAGAAACTTGATTCGCGCATAAATGTGAACATTACAGGCTACTTGCAATATGTCAAACCATCAAAACATTGTATATGCTGTTCACGGTAAAGTGAATAATTTTGAGGCAATAGTTACTTTTTTATTTCAGCCATTTGTTTTAATCCTTTAACCAAATTTAAAATAAATATTGCTATGTAAGTAAGAAACACAGTGCGTAGATTCCACCGCACTTGGAAATTAACATCTAAGGCCAAAATAAAATATAATAATGACTATTATTCCAAATGAGAGGGCTTTCAAAAGAACTCACTTTACCTTAAATGGCCTATACCTGCGTTGTTTTCAGAAATGCTCTCTTTACAATGAACAGCCTATAGGCCATTTATGGACTGGAAAAATTCGCGGATTAATTTTAGGACAAGCTAAACTCCAAACCAGTGGCGTGTGGCGAACTGTTGCAAGGTAAGCTGGCGTTAGTTCTGTGCTTGGTGCTTGCTAGTTTACACTTTCACCAGTAAAACGTAGCTCGGCAGCTGACGCCACAGGACGCGTGTAATGGGTCCATTTCTGCTCGCTTGTGAGTGGTCGGTTTCCCTTGGCTGCACGGTGTTTATACCGGCTTCTGCTGCGTGCACCGAGGATGTACAGCAGTGAGCAAGCATCAACCCAACTCGCAGTGCCGACGGGCCATACTGCCCTGGTCACCTGGCGGTCTTCCTATCGCCGTGGCTCAACATGGGTAGGTCGTTATCAGTACTTTAATGGGCGACAGAGCAAGAAGAAACAAGATGAAATGATAAGAGGATGAAAATACATGATGGAATAACAGAGCATAAAGTAAAAAAATTCTGTAAACAAAATGACGGATGGAAACAAGATGGCGGCCGATCCTCCGATCCCCATCCCCCAGCCGTTGTCCTCGGACGTACTATACCTATGACAGTCCAGGTGACACCACGCAGCCTAAGGCGCACTTACAAACCTAGGTAGGCCCCCAAGGGTCAACACAGGACATAGGCAGGAGGTGCGGTCGTGTCGACCAGGCACTCCAACACACCTCTGTCCCAGACTGGAACACCTACCTTGCAACCCTTCACCACACGTCACTGCTCCAAACGCATGTATATTTCTGTCAAGTTATCAATCGGATCACAGTTCATTAGACACGCCCAGGTAAACTCTGAGCCAATAACAGACCTGATAGAAAACAAGCACCGGATTCCATGCCACCTGGATACATAAACACTGGGGCAGCAGCCATTGAACAGAAAGCTAAGGTTCTGTTATGGAATGATTTATTATGCTTTAATACCTTAAATTCACTATAGGGACTTGGATAGTTATAACTTAAATTTAGGTAGAGCACAATGGTATAAGATGAAGGTTAATTGAATTTAAGAATCTGTAATATCTATTTAAATGCAAACATTACTTGGGGTGGAGCTTTAGAAGAAGTAACAGGCTGTTAGTTAACTATACGAAGGGACCAGGCCACTTAAGGTTATTGGAGAGTCCCCACCTTGTCCTTGTTGGCATAGGCAGTTTCAGACGGCGGTTAGCGATGGCCGGACACACTCACCTCCAGACGTCATCTTGGTCCGATGCCCCGATAACAAAAGACGCCGTTCTTATGTTTACGCTGTGCTATGTCGGACGCGGTGTATAAGCTTACGGTAAGGTATTTCGGCATTCACGGCTCGTGAGCGAGTGAAGAGATCTGGGCGGCTCTTAACGTCGAGGTCGTGAGAGCGGATGAGTGTAAAACGAGGGGAGTATGGAGCAGCGCCGGAATGTTGGTAAGGGTGGGGGGAAAAGGGAGACCCACGAGAAAACCCGCCGATCAGCTGCATCGGCCGGCACGATTCCTACATGCGAAAATCCGGATCCGACCCCGCCGGGAATCCAACCCAGTTCGCCTTGGTGGAAGGCGAGTAGTCTAACCACTACACCACCGTAGCCCCATCAAGCCTCGTATATTAATGCTTGAAGGTGTGATCAGGCAGGCTGTTCAGCTAATGCCTGGTCACAGTTCATAACAGTTCGAAAATATATGGGACTGCAGAGTCTTTAGCGTACATGTAGCTAAAAACGCTAAATTTTCATTTCTCTAGTTACGTTGTTTTTAAGTCGCTACGCTGGTATAGTATATTCACGGTTACTTCCAACTTTTCTGAAGCCCTGCTGAAGTTCTACTTGCAGGATATTCCTCCGCCTCATATAAATAAAGCTTAATCAAGTCTGGGAAATTACACCAAAGGGACTACACCGCATTCGTTCGCACTCTATGTAATAATATTTTGCATATGAACTATTTATTACTATTTATTACCAGCACACCTATATTCTCCNCGTTCGCACTCTATGTAATAATATTTTGCATATGAACTATTTATTACTATTTATTACCAGCACACCTATATTCTCCCTACTTTTATTCATTTTGATTATAAATAAAACACTAACATTTATAAATAAACTATAAACAAGATTTCAGTTTAACAAAAATAAGGTACTTTTATGGTATTTTATGTTAACACAAGTATAAAAGACTTGCGATTAGGAAACAACCAAACACACCGTAAAAAAAAAAAAACAGTTTAGTGGTGACAGAAAAATTTTGTTGGCGGCCATACAATTCTTTTGTCAATATAGATATGACAAAATATTTTGTGATTCGAACAAAATTATTTCGTAATTCCAGTATTTAGTGGAAACTACAAATTGACGATGATAGCAGTAGCATTACACGTTGTTAATGGGGTGATATTTCTCAATTTGATTCAAAAAGTGTGGGGAAACCGCGAGTGGCCTATACAGACTTCCCTGCCAACTTCCTCGTAGACACAGACCCGACTGGATCCAACGTCAGATATTCATCGGCGCTGTCTTTCGTCGTTTTTTCACGGCAGTTTCGTTACGGAAGGTATCGGGAGAGCAGGGTAAATGAAGATCACGAGGTTCTCGCTCCTCCATCGCCGAAGAGGAGATGATGTAGTGCGTTGTTTGCGAGCGGCGAGAACTTGGAGCAGGGGGCGTGAGCCCATTGATT
>NQII01001753.1:316332-331325 GCA_002778355.1 Clitarchus hookeri | reverse complement strand
GACATCGTCCGGCACTAATTCCACGTGCGAGAATCCGGGAGCGACCCCGCCGGAAATCGAGCCCGGCTCGCCTAGATGGGAGGCGAGTAGTCTAACCACTACACCACCGCGGCCCCGAGGTGAAATTCCTTGGTGGTTCCTTTGACTCCTGCCTTTCTCCATTGTCTAAGCCAGTTACAAGAAAAGTAATAAATAATACTTACAGAATAAAAATACAGTATATGCATACAAAAACGGAACAGTAAATTTCACCAAAAACCATGCAAAATAAATACTCAAAAATGCAATATTTGTGCGGAAATGAAACTAGAAATTTAAAAAAAAATTGCACTGTAGACACAATACTTATTATGATAAGAATCCTTAAAAACACACTATTGACAACTAGGTTATTCATATACATGTAGATTTGGTGTTTTTATGCCAGTTGTTCAGTGCTACGGTCATACGGTCTTTTGAATTCTTTATTGTTTTTATTGTGTTTTTACGTGTTTATTTCGCGCGATTTTCGGTAAAATTTGGTTTTCGGTTTTGGTATTCATGTATGACATATTTATTTTGTAAGATTTTTGTAGTTTTCTCGTAATCAGCATGGGTAACGGAGAAAATCCAACGGACGTATGAGTATAATTCAGCCACACAATTGCCACAAAATTTCAAAAAAATTACTCATGGTTTGATTCGCTGAGTGAGGCTCTGTAAGTAATCCACGTGTCTGATTGGCTACTGCGTGCCGCGAAAGGTTCTCTATTGGCTGGGCTGCCAGCCGCTGAGTAAGCTACCAGGTGTTGATTGGCGAACGGCATTCCGACATATTGGTGGGAAGTGACGCCATTTTGTTTGCGTGTTCGGCTCGAGTTCTCTGAGCAAACGCTTGTTCCGTTTCTGCATCGCTTTCAACGCGATGCCCGTATACCGTACGGGCAACGAATTATTAATAATCCCCGAGTTTTCAAAAGTTACGCACGTGCCTCTTCAATTGAGCTCTTTGTAAAAGTAAACAAGGAGCATAACATATAATACGTGTCATTCAAAAAATATATTTGGGGCAGAATAATATCGCTCAGCTATATTATACGTCCCAGAACACTGTGCACTTATAAACACTAGCCACGAGTATGACTAGCTTTATAAGTACACGTAAAAGCTGACTTCTTTCTCCAACACAGTGGACCAATAACAATTTTCCGTCAGTACAGCTGGCGGGTTCTGAACGAGCGAAAGAAATGGCGGCGTGACGTAAATAAAGTGTTCGCATCTTACACGCACATACAGATGATTGGCACCAAGCCTGTTGTAAACAATTATCCCAGTACAGCATTTGGTTCAGTGTCGAAAATGTTAAATCTTCAGTAGTCTGTGCCAAAGCGCCGACGGCTGTATCGCGGGTTGCGTTGTAGTGTACGGCGTGTTGCGTCTCGCAAGTTGCAGGCGTAAAGCGTTTCTAGTTATTCCCGTCTCCTGTTATGCTCTCTAAAATGTGATAAGTGAAAATAGCTACAAATCAATGCATCCTACTGCAGATAAGCGCCACTTACTGACAGCCTACTGGTCGCTTCAGCGACTCGTGTACCACTGAAGAACCAGTGATTTGCGAAGAAAATATTCTCATCCAGTGATTGCGAATGAGTACGCCCAAAGAAACTCAAAGATTCCTGGCGGTAATATTTCACTGGTTATATGTAATGCATCAGCGCGAGAGAGTAGCGTAGATGAGAGTGGAATCTGAACTGAGTCGCTTTGCCGATTGTCTCATTTGATGGCGTTGTCACGCTTATAGAGAGCTTTAAACCTTCAAAACCCACACTAATTAGTTGTTTCAGGTGTTGCAAACAAGACATTTCTTGACGACTGCTGTACTCAAGTCGGCACAACACTGTGTTTCGTTGCCACAACCAGTGAGTTTTAGCCATCCTGTTCTGCTGAACAGTCCATTCACTGTTACTTTCAACTTGCCTGAAGCCCTGCTAATGTTCTACTTCCAGAATATTCCAAGTGACAGTAATAAACCCTGAACGGAAACTGAATGTTCAGTGTCCTATCGTGGACCCGGGCTATAAAGTCCTTTATAGCCTGTAATATTGAGACAACACCATAGTGTGTGGAAGTTACCTTCATGAACTCCACTTCCTTTGCACCCCCTCCTCTTCAGCATTACGTAGCTTCATGTTGATTCTACATCAGGTGGATCAACACTCAAATGTGATCCACTATGTTTTTTTTTTTTTGCATTTGTTGGACTGTTATCGTTTGTTGGGAAATCGTACCTCACAAGCACTTTTTAACCATGCTCCTAAAGTTCTTTTGGTCATTTGTCACTTTATGCTTAGAAAATAGTGGTTAGCGGGATAATGATAGACGAACTGACTGCAAGGAAACACACCACGTAACTACCCCGAAACGAATTATACTTCGCAAAAATGGGGAATTACGTCATTACCGCTAGTACCTCGTTATCTAATGATATGTAAAGTTAAAGACAAATTCAAAGAATTATCCAGTTTAACTTGGTGCCGTGACTTGCAAACCTACACACATATCCTTGTTTCTGCACGTTAGTTGCCATGTTTCAGCAGAATATTCTTTTCAGAAGGTGATTACATTATGCGTAATATTTAGCTTTGTTAAGATGGTACTGGAAAAAAGTAGATATCGTTTTCCATACTGATATTTTTGTTGCTCAGTTAACGTCTCTGTTTCCACGTCTAGAGGAAGCGAAAATGACAAAAATATCAGCAGGTATGGTTTTTTGGAGATTTACAAACACGACAGCATTATTAAAATTGAATTTTTTAACCCGGTATTTTCTAGTTTGTTTGTTAAAGCGCATGTGAGAAATACGGAAGCTCACACGGTGATCACGATCCAGTGTTACAAACCTACCACCATTAATCTTCTAAGCATTTTTCTTGGCGGTTTAAGCTGAACGCTAATTTTGCCGTGGTAACGTAATTCGGCTTACACGTTTGAGGAGTTCATTGGTGTCAATAAAACACGCTGAGTGGCATCAGAAACGAAGAACAGAATTATTCCAGTTGGCTGTGCGGGCAGCGGTGGCGTAGTGGCCAGGGCGCTCGCCTCCCACCACGGCGATCCGGGTTCGATCCCCGGCGGGTTCACTCCCGGATCCTCGCATGTGGGAATCATGCTAGACGATGCCGCTTGCCGGCGGGTTTTCTCGGGGTACTCCCGTTTCCCCCGCCCTTGCATTCCCGCGCCGCTCCATTTCTAGGGTTTCATTTCTGTCATGCCCGGGGATGACGGTCACCTACGGGTCCCAGCTGGAAAGACCGTCACTCGGAGGGTGTTGCCTTGCCCTGGGTGCACTCCCCACGCGCCATTACTATTCCAGTTGGCTGTAGTAATGTGGATGTCACTATCTTTTCTAAATCTCTTTAAATTTCCGGAGACAAATGCCAAAATTTTCAGAAATTTAAACACACGTGGCGGACGCTCGGGTTGGCTGGCGGGTGCACATTAACGCAAGCACCCGTACAGTGTCGTGTATATGGCGTTTTTTGGTGCGTATTCTGGAATAAACTGTACACGGTTGAATATTTTTGAAAGCCGCGCGTACGATATTTTCTGTTTATTTTGTAACCTTTCCTCACTTCCCTCACATGCACAATTAACATTTCCTTGGACTCCTTTACTAGAATTATTCATGCTTCGATCAAGTTAAAGCACGAGGTACGAAAATATACTGCGAAGGATAAACTTCGTCCAGTGTAATTTCAAAATTTATTTCAATCGCGTCAGCTATTTAAATAAATTTTTCGATCTAATATGGCTACCCAGAGGGCAGTTCTGGTTAAGCCTGTTCATATTTCTATTCGAGCGTGTTTTAACTTTCATAATTTTTTAGGTGATTTACTAGGTAGTCGTGTAATATATATTCGATTTTCATGTTTGATGTTTGCACATTCCTTGGTTAAGTAGGCAGTTTTCTGTTAAAGTCCTTTATAGAAATTAGCTGGCTTTTTATTTTATACAACGCGAAGACTCAAGATATGACTTCGACTGTCACGTGTCTCGCGAGGTGCGAGTTGTTAGATTCGTTTATGGTTTTTGTAGGCAGTTTTCTGATTAAGTATTTTATGGCTCATCCTATGTTTTGTGCCGAGTTAATAAATTTTTTTTTACATGAAGATCTGTAACTTTACTGCAGTATTTTTGTAATCCGTCCACTCTTTTTATGAGCACCAGTTTGCGTACCTTTTTCTCTGCCGACTGATTGCATTGTAAAGCATCATAAACGTTTGTCAACATTAAACTTTTCTCCTAGAACTGTAATTGACGTGTGGCGCTCTAGTTAAATTTCAAAATATGTTACTATACAACGAGTATAGCTAATTATTTTATTTTTACAACCAGTTACAGAATTACAATTCCCCAGTTCACACAAACTCTTTCATTTCTCTGAAAGCATAGTAAGATATTGATAGTATTACGAAAAAAAAAGTGTTATCCCAGTAGAAGTGAAATTTTAATTTTCAAGGCCATATACTTGTTAAAAAGAGAAACTAGAATAAAGAATTTAACCTCTTAACATATTATCCCGAGTATAATCGTTCACCTGTGATGTGTTGCAGAGCAGGTAAAGTCATGGTCGGTGTTGTACAAGGTCAGAAACTAGCACCAATTCAGGAAGAGTATTTTTTCCTGGTGAATGCTATTGGCTGCTTCTCGTACACCAAAATTTTATTACTGGTTTCTGCGGAAGCCGTAGATCTATTGGATTTATTTTCCTAGGTTCAACCATGTAAGTTATTACAAGGAATTAGTAAGTACTTGTCGGACCAAAAAACCTTCTCTTTTGCAACACCTGGGACGAAACATTAATGGGTAAGTCAAGAGGTTAATTGTGCACCAAATGAAACGCCTCACTTTAAATACTACGTCGACACGTGGACATATTTTCCCTGCGTTGCTGCGAAGTCTATTGGAAGGTTCCCAGGCGAGAGTGTCTGTTAAAATGTATTCACTTAGGAGAGAAGGGAAATTTTTTTTTCTCTCCTCGGGTTGATTTTCTAAAGTGTTGAGATAACGGGCGAGCTGCCTACAGTCGCACTTCACGGCGGTGCGAATGGTTCTTGTTGGCGACGGTGGCGGCGCCTGGCGGCCGCTGCTCGTAATCACCGGCGTATCGGCGAGGTTACGTCTCCAGCAGCCCGCCGACTTTATCGTCGAAACACTTCCCCCGGCCGAGCTCCAACTTCGCTCCTCGACTCCACTTCAATTTATTCTCCTCGCGAAACTCGTGTAAGTGCTTCGACTCCTGGTGGAGAGACGGCAGGGGGGCGGGCTCGGTGGAGACTCACCCACCCATGCTTTGCTCCGCCGAGTTTATAGTGTCCTCGTGCCTCAAGGAAGAGCGCGCTTCCTCGGCACGTTCGTCCTGCGGGGAGGAAAGGGGATGTTAATCCTTTTGGATCGCCAGTAGCTCTAATGATCCTTTAAGGACACATTACACGATACTTTTTTATTTCATTATCTTAAAAATATTTACACAGTGATCACATAAATCTAAATATTTGTGGTTAAACGATTAGGTATATTTTTCAAAATATAGCACCGAAAAGCCGAAATTTTCGGAATATGGGAGTCCTAGTTTCTATGCTCCTAATTAGCTTTACCAACTAAATCACACTTCATGTGATCTATATAATATGCACAACATGTTAACTAAGTATCGAGGATATTTAACAATGGATACTCGGGTTCTATATCCTGAATCTATTTTAAAATAGGTATTGATGTTTTTGCCAACACATTTTTATTCGTCCAAGAGAAACTAATAAATATTATTATTATTTACTCTCGGATTATTTAATATGTCCTGATAAAAACATCAATACCTTCATTCCGGCTGCTAATTTCTCACCTCAATCACCCATCATCGGCTCTCAATACCTCGATGTCAAGAGCCGCCGAAATCTCTTTTCACTCACGTAAATTTTCAACATTCCCATTTACAACTTAAATATGGTGGAAATGTGTTATGCGTTGCGTATGGTTTTGGTGCTTGGCATATATAGTGGGCCATGGGAGCGAATTTTGCGTGGGTACTTTCGCCGTTGTGCGTGGTGTGCTTTTATCGCGTGCGAGTCGCGTATGAGCCTGCAGTCCCGTAGTCCGCTCTCCGAGGTCACAGGTCGCCTGCGGCCAGCTAATCGATTAACTCCGGCCGAGCCTGATGAGATCCCAACCCNCGTCACGCGGCCCCTGTCCGCTCCACTGCGCACTCCAATACATCTTGCCGCGGACATAATTGCACCGTGGCGTGGCTTCCGCAGACCGGATCACAGCGGCTCGCGCCGGTCTCGCCTCGAGGGGAGTCTGCTTGAGTTGCTCACGTAGACCAACCTCGCTGGCTACGCACGACCAATCTCCGCGTCCCGACGTTGAACTGCTCGCCTGCCAACCCGTCTCGCGAAAACGGCATGGTTTGGATGCTAGGTTAGAAAACTGATTCGCAAACACATGTTTTGAGACGTTCTTATGCCTCGTCTATTCGATTTGTAAGGCAGTTTGTTTACATTGAATTTTGTAGAAGTATTTTATTAATACACATAGTGTTTGTCATTTAAAAAATTAAGATACAAAAATACATGTTCATCACTGTTAACCATGTGACTTTGACGGTTGTGTTCTTTTGGGGTGCATGTTGGGTACATGTGCAGAGGACGAATAAGTGGTGTATCTCATCTTTTGTCTATGGTTTCACAGGGCTGTGGCGTATACTCCATTCTCGGTTACTTACCATTTTTTCTGGATCCCTGCTTAAGATCTACTTCCATGATATGCCTCCGCCTCACGCACGCAACGCTTAGTAAACTACACCAGAGGGCCAACGCACTGCATTCGTACGCACTCAGTGTAATGATATCTTGCATAAGAAATATTTCTTACTAGGCATCACTAACACACCTACTTTATATCTGTATTTATTTATGCAAATTATATATGAAATTTAAAATTTATAGATAATGTAGAAGTAAAAGTTCGGTTTAACCAAAAATAAGGTACTTTTGGGTTTACACGCGTATAAAACTCCTGTGAAACTTGACATATTTTGGAAACAACCAAACACGTCGTACATGTAATGTTTTTTTGAAAGGTTTGATTAGAAAATAGTGCGAAGAAACCGCGATTAGAATACACACAGCGATTGCCGTTGAAGACGCAAAGAGATGCGCTGCTAGCAGTAACTGATGCCTACAGAACTACATCCACCGAGGCCCTCTAGGTGATCTCTGGGGCAATGCCACTGCATCCTCCGTTGAACGATGGAAACTTATGCTGGGAGCTGAAGGAAGAGTTGCAACGAAGGAAATGAAGACTGAAGCAAGAAGAGATGACTTGCTTCTCTGGCAGGATGCGTACGATATATTTCCTGGTATCGCATCTAGGATGAACTACTGCTGGATCACGACAGATCATCACCTGCCACAACTTCTGACAGGTCAGGGGAATATAAAGCAAAACTTCATAGCTTCAGTTTATTACTCTCTCCCTTCTGCCGTATCTGTCAAGTGGAAGGCACTATACATAATGTATTAAACGAATGCCCTAGAATGGAATATCTTAGAACAGAATTGCGTAAAGCTCTAGAAATTTAAAAAGCATGAAATAAATGTTCTGCAAAATTATGTCTTGTAAGGAAAAAAAGAAAGTTAATAGAAGACTTCTCTAAAAAAAAAAAATACGTAAAAGGTTAGAGGAGTTCGAAGAGTAAATCAGAAAGAAGCCAGGTGAAATAGTATAAAATCCAGATATAACATCGACTGGAAGAGGCTACCATTAACTTTTATGACAAGAACACCGTTAAACAAACCGGAGAGGGGGAGCGGGCCCTCTTGCCCGGAAGTGACATGTATAAAACCGCTTTAAAAAAAACCATGCAGGGGAGATTGGTGCTAGTTGTTCAGGAGCACGTTGATACATAGTAGTTTACGGTGAATCCACCCAACGCAGCACATTCCTTGTCAAGGCCTGTTGACCAGCCTCCCGCAACTCGTCACTTGAGTGAGTAACAATGCTGTCGCGTTCGTGCGTTTCAGATAACAAGCGATAGTGTGATTTTCTGTTGTATTTAGCGTCGAGATAAAACCTTACAAGTCAGTAATTCTGTGTGTGCCAAGACTCTGTAGTTATTAACTTTCATTCGTAGCACGTATTGCATTTCCGTCCAGTGTGGTACGTCAGTACTGAACCTAAAAATAAAATGGCTGCTCTCGGGGGCTATCGGGGCACGTTTTTACGATGTAACAACGTGCCTCATTCCGGTTATGCATTACGTATTCCTGCACTTACAAGTTTCGGCGCTGTACCAAGCTTTCCGCACACTGCAAAAAAATTTGTAATTTAAGTTATGAAAGATGTTCTACTTCTGCAACACTTTATAAGATTAAAATATCATAAGTAATTACAGATTGCCATGGAAATCAGTACCGCCTCGAGTAGGCCTACGCAAACAGTTGTATTGGTGGTAGCCCTGTATTTATTTTACAATTGTGCAAACACGTCGAGCGTTTATTAAAAGGAACTTAGAAATTAGCAGCGGGCCTCCTTCTCTGTTGCAAATTATTTTAAAATCACGAATATTTGAACGACTGTTTATTTTATTGGGTTGGAATGTTATCATTTAAAATATTTACTGACTGTAATATTGTGATCAATTGAAACATTTTACATTAGTATGTGCGAGATAAACATGGCTCTAAATAATTTGTGTGTGTATTTGTGTATTGTGTTTAGTCTATGCCCTACTGATAAGTTCCGTGTAAAGTAATATTTTAGGTTAATGGTTTGAAATAAAAGTTATGCTTGTTCAAAACACTATGCATTGGATTTTTCTTCCAGTCAGGCAAACCTCGTAGGCTTAGTCCTACAAAATATTATTTTGGCAGTTGGTTTTCGAAAAATTATTTTTGTAAAAGTACGATATTTTTACACAGTATCTGGGCGATCAGGAAAGCAAGGGTTCGATCCCCCGCGAGAAGAAATAATGGGAGGCTTCACTTCCTATACCTGGAGTTATTAGGTTAAGCTTGCTCTTCAGTGTATTCTGTAAGTCATCTCCAATAAAGCCTACCGGCATTTGGATATGAAAACTAACCAGTTTAACTGAAAGGCCTGCAATTATAATTTTTATTTACAGGAAATATGGTCTATACGCGTCGTTTAAAGACAGAGAGGGGAGATACCGCAATAGAAGTCTTTGAAGAAGCTGCTTCAGATGGTAAGACCAAACACATGTCTATCAGGAAAGCTGCAGTTTCTCATGGAGTAAATTGTACGACTCCTCATCGATTTATTAAAAAAAGTAAAAAGATGCGTGTGGTGAGTCAACTACTCCAATTGGAATGGGTTATGCTAAACCGATAAAATGTTTTTACGGATAAAAGTGAAATTGAGCTAGTTGGTTACATAACGTACAGGTATAAAATACTTTTCGGTCTGGCTACCAAGGAGGTTGACTACCAAGGAAGTTGACTACCAAGGAGGTTGACTACCAAGGAGGTTGACTACCAAGGAGGGTAGGGCCCTAACATTTGAATACTCTGTAGCAAACAACATACCCGTACCTCAGAATTGGCTGGAGGTCGCCATGGCCTCTGTTGATTGGCTCCAAGGATTCCTGGAAAGACATTCAGTACTTTCCAATCGCACACATCAAGCAACGAGTCTTGGAAGAGTAACAAGCTTCAACAAGCACACAGTGAAAGAGTTCCAGGATAATATAGCTAACATTTTATAAAAAAAAATATCATTTCGAAGTAAAAGACATTTCGAACCTAGATGAAACCGGGTTCTGTTCAGCGTCCCAGCAAAGTCATTGCTGTAAGAGGCCGTAAACAAGTTGGTGCCATTACTTCCGCAGTGCGAGGAGAGTTAGTAACAATGATATTCACAGTCAGCGCAGATGGGAAGTCAGTTCCTCCGATGATTATATGTCCAAGAAAATTCTACAGAGACACTCGCAAGATAGCTGTAGATAACTATCCTGTTGGTTCTGTAGGCGAAAGCACCGACAGTGGGTGGATTACAAAAGAGGAGTTCTTGAAATTTGTCAAGCATTTTGCTAAGCATACACGCTGCACACGTGAACACCCCCGCCTTACTGTTGCTAGACAACCACACAGCACATCTTTCAGTGGCAGTGATTGACTTTTGTAAATCTAACTGCTTTGTTATGCTTTCATTTCCACCCCACAGAACCCAACGACTGCAGCCGTTGGACAGATCTGTCTACGGACCCTTTAAGAGATTCTACAATTCATTTTGTGACTCCCGGATGAAGTCGAACCCAGCTAAAACACTGAGTACTTACAACATTCCAGGAATTGTCAAAGAAGCTTTGCCCCTAGCTGCTACACTAAGAAACATTCAAGCGGGTTTCTAAGCAACAGGGATGTGGCCTTATAATAAGTAAACTTTCGATGAGGACGAATTCCTTCCCTCTGCAGTAACTGATCACCCGTTGCAAGCTGGAAATGACCTCACTCCACCTAACTCTCCTAATCTGACAGGTTCTAAGGGTAACGATCAAGTATTCTTGAACACAGCTTCCTCCAGTGAAACGGCGTCCTCTCGAAAAAAAATATTACCCAGGCCTACCTGATTCAGTGGGGAGAAAGTCATATGAATTTGGTCTACCTGAGAGTTCGTGGAACAAACCCGGTCAAACTCAACCCATAGGGAATACACTGACAGAAAACAGAGTGAACATCGCCTTTCAGGACATACGACCTTGCCCTTAAGCAAATGACAGAAAAGGAAAACGAGGAAGTATTTGATTCTGACTTCCACTCCTGTCAAAGAAGTTGTTCGTGGGGGGCAATTTGAAAGAGAAGAGACAAAGAGAAGAAAACTAGAGACTGCAAAGAAGAATATTGCTCTCAACAAAACTGAAAAGTAGTATGTGCTAGGCAAGAATAATAAGAAGCTGAACATAAAACGGAAACACCTGCCTAAAATATCCGTATCATCAGAAGATGAGGACGAGGACTGTTTTTGCATTGAATGCCAAGGACCTTGGTCGAAGGGGAAGCCAGGAGTGGAATGAGCTCAGAGTAAGAAGTGTCTTCTATGGGCACACTTCCATTTTCCCAAGAAGAACGCCTTTTACCAGTGCAGTAACTGCGAGGCTGACCAAGACATTGCATTCAGTGATTCAGATTAGAGGGTTAAATTTCACCCTTCTTTGGTAAATCATTGCTTTATCAATGTTCTGCAGGTTTATATTTTAAATCTTCTTAATTTCAAGCTCCAACAAATAATCGAAGAATAGTCGTTTATATAATATTTGTTATAAGNACGCCTTTTACCAGTGCAGTAACTGCGAGGCTGACCAAGACATTGCATTCAGTGATTCAGATTAGAGGGTTAAATTTCACCCTTCTTTGGTAAATCATTGCTTTATCAATGTTCTGCAGGTTTATATTTTAAATCTCCTTAATTTCAAGCTCCAACAAATAATCGAAGAATAGTCGTTTATATAATATTTGTTATATGTGCTACATTCAAATCTTTAGACAATTCTTTTTTGTGTTCATATTTTTTGAAAGGAATATGTCATTTTGTAGTTTTAGCCGTTTTTTTTAATAGTGTAACAATGTGCTCCTTCACTGGAACAACCAACACCGCACTGGGGTATCTTGTTACTAATTGCATAGCAGGAAACAAAAACAAATGGTTTTCTCTGACGGATTTTATTGTTTACGAATTTTATGTTTCGGCATTTAAAAGGGAGATATAAAGCTAACTTACAGCCAAAAACAAAATGTTTCTATCTATATTCATAATTAGGTAGTAATAAATTTATGACGAATTTCTAACGATATGCCCCAATCTCCCCTAGGTAGCTGGAGCGGGCCGACTACGCAGTTGGGGATAATTTCAATGCTATATATATATGGTTTCACTGTCTATATGTATAGATGTATATATACATATGGTTTCACTTTATATATATATATATATCAGGTGAAACCACAAATTTACACTTTTCAAGGTACTGGGAAAAAATGTTGCAAAATGCAGGAAAGTGTAATAAGAGGGAAAATTACGCTGTAAAGACAGACATTGGGACCAAAATGTGCGTGTAAAGTGCAGGAATATGTAAAATTAGGGGGTTTAATATAGGGGTTTTACTGTGTGTGTACATGTATATATTAATACTCTCGCATATATGTATATATATAAAACATGAATAAGGAAACATCAGGAGGCAACTGATAATTTGGGAGCCTTGCCCCCAACTTTGAAGGAACTAGGAGANTTTAATAGTGTAACAATGTGCTCCTTCACTGGAACAACCAACACCGCACTGGGGTATCTTGTTACTAATTGCATAGCAGGAAACAAAAACAAATGGTTTTCTCTGACGGATTTTATTGTTTACGAATTTTATGTTTCGGCATTTAAAAGGGAGATATAAAGCTAACTTACAGCCAAAAACAAAATGTTTCTATCTATATTCATAATTAGGTAGTAATAAATTTATGACGAATTTCTAACGATATGCCCCAATCTCCCCTAGGTAGCTGGAGCGGGCCGACTACGCAGTTGGGGATAATTTCAATGCTATATATATATGGTTTCACTGTCTATATGTATAGATGTATATATACATATGGTTTCACTTTATATATATATATATATCAGGTGAAACCACAAATTTACACTTTTCAAGGTACTGGGAAAAAATGTTGCAAAATGCAGGAAAGTGTAATAAGAGGGAAAATTACGCTGTAAAGACAGACATTGGGACCAAAATGTGCGTGTAAAGTGCAGGAATATGTAAAATTAGGGGGTTTAATATAGGGGTTTTACTGTGTGTGTACATGTATATATTAATACTCTCGCATATATGTATATATATAAAACATGAATAAGGAAACATCAGGAGGCAACTGATAATTTGGGAGCCTTGCCCCCAACTTTGAAGGAACTAGGAGATTATTAAGCAGACCCATACAGCGAACAAGGACACGAGTAATGGATGAACAAAGACCAAGGCAAAATCAAGAAACGCGGATCTGGAATATGCAGAGTCAAGCAATGGAAATGGGAAACGAGATGGTAAAGACGATAATAATCCAGACTGTAGGACCTGTCTGCGGGGGAGGAGTATCGGAAAGGTGTCCACGAGCTCCTCTTCTCGCCGCAGTTCCAAATCGAAGAAAAAGGATTTACAGACGAAAATACTTATACTATAATAGTGCCGCTATAGAAGGCATAGCTTTAGAATATAGTAGTAGAATATGAAATGGACCACAGGCTGCTAGTGGAGTCATGGTGAATGCAGGATCATCCGCGATAACCCTCACATTCCGGGCAACCTGGTGGTAGAAACAGCTCATTAAACAACTGGGTGATGGAACAACAATGCTTCCAAAAAAATTATTAAAATTTAAAAAACAAGCAAAAGCAAAGTGAAAAATTTTGTGGTAAGAGAGAAAGCCAAAGTCCAAACGGCAATACGAAAATCAAGAACAACCGAAGGAAACTCTTAGACATCCGAATTACCCAGAGAAGGGGAACGGCGCGGGTGTGATAAGGAAGCGTGTATGTCCTTTACATAGCCACGCAAAAAAAAATCCCTACTCTATGGCCACAGAGTACCTAAGAGTACAGATGTGAAAATGGAGCTTTTACCGCGAACTCAAGCCGCCCACGTCAGCAAAATGGCATCACTGGCCAGGAACATGTCGGAACGCCGTTCGCCAGTCGGCGCCTGGTGATCTAGTCGTCACCCGGTAGCCCAGCCAATAGGGAACCTTTCGTACCACGCAGTAGCCAACCAGAGCACAAGCCCATTCTCTGAGCCACGCACAGCCGATTTGCGTATGGGTATGCCCACACTTAAGGAACAGCCCCGTCATGAACCGCCCTACCATTAGATATCTGTGTACTTACCTAACCTATTAAGACCCCGGTGGTGCAGTGGTCAGACCCACTCGCATCCCACCTAGGCGAACCGGGTTCGATTCCCGGCGGGGGACGCTCCTTGGGTTTTCGCATGTCAGAATCGTGCCGGACGATGCAGTTGGTCGGTGGGTTTTCTCGGGGATCTCCCGTTTCCCCCCTACCTTGCATTCCGGCGCTGCTCCATTCTCACATCAATCACACTCGTCAGCTCTCAAGATCTCGTTGTTCAGAGCGGTCCAAATCTCTNTCCCGTTTCCCCCCGCCCGTGCATTCCCGGCGCTGCTCCCATACTCACCTCGTTTCACCCTCGTCGGCTCTCGAGACCTCGATGAGTGTAGTGGAGTGGAGATATTTGGGTGGCTCTGAACAACGAGGTCTTGAGAGCCGATGAGGGGTGAAGTGAGGTGAGTGTGGAGCATCGCCGGAATGCATGGGTAGAAGGAAACGGGAGATCCCCGAAAGAACCCGTCTGCCAGTGGCATCGTCCGGCACGATTCCCACGTGTGAAAATCCGGGAGCCACCCCGCCCGGAATCGAATCAAGTTCGCCTACGTAGGAGGCAAGTAGTCTTACAACTATGCCACCGCTGCCCCTCGATGTTAAGAGCCGCCAAAATCTCTTCACTGATTACCTGTTATATGACATGTATGTGTATGCGTGTATAAATATAAAAGGTGTTTTTAAACTACATCTTGAAATTCAAACCATGGTATTTATAGGCTATTCTAAACAAGAAATCACGGTAGCAAAACGTTCGGAAAATTAATTAAGTATTCTTAAAATGAAATTGAATTTCGGAAAACAGCACCGGGTGTCCGCAATTTTTTTAACATGCGTGCTCGATAAGTTGCATCTCACGTAGGCGAACGAAACTGGCGCGCCCTGGGCAAAGCGCCTGCGCAAGGGCCACCTTGAAAATACTTTTTCACCCCCACATCGCCAATACTGCTGTTTGTGTGTTGTTATAAATTAAATGCAATCCCATCTAGCAGCTTTCACTACTTAACACATCGAGTTTATGATGAACTGAAAAACAAAAAAAAAAAAAAAAAAAA
>NQII01001753.1:299016-316235 GCA_002778355.1 Clitarchus hookeri | reverse complement strand
ATGCGGTCGGCAGCTAGATCGGTTACTGCTGCTACAATGGCAGGTTATCAAGATTTAAGTGAGTTTGAACGTGGTGTTATAGTCGGCGCACGAGAGATGGGACATAGCATCTCCGAGGTAGCGATAACATTTGGATGTTCGCGTACGACCATTTCACGAGTGTACCGTGAATATCGGGAATCCGGTAAAACATCACATCTTCGACATCACTGCGGCCGGAAAAAGATCGTGAAAGAACGGGACAAACGACGACTGACGAGAATCATTAAACGTGACAGACGTGCAACCCTTCCTCAAATCGGCGCAGATTGGATTTGTGGACTGCCCTACAGGATTCATGGTGTGAATTGCCTCCTGCATACCTTGAGACATTAGTCGAGTCCATGCCCCGTCGTCTTGCGGCATTTCTGCGTGCTCGGGGGGCCGTACACGATATTAGGCAGGGGTACCACTTTTTTTGGCTCTTCAGTGTATATGCAGGCGCTCTCCGCACGGCGCGCCAGTTACGTTCGCCTTTATAAAGTCAATAATTCCTTCAATACTTACAGAAATACCCAAATGAGACTGAAAAAGTCATACGAAGAATTACTCGATAACGTGTGCAACTTAATGTGATTGATTATTTACAGTTATACTTTTGACATCTGCAGAAGGAAAAATGAACGCGTTGCGTGGCACGCACATCAATCTTTTTTTTTTTTTCCAAGTATGCTTCAGCACACAACCAAAATTATTTAGCCAGAAATTAAGTAGCGTAGAAAAATGCTGCTAATAAAACTGTTGTATCGTTGATTTGACTTCAAGAACTCACATATTCAGTTCTGCCTTTAAAGTATGTTTCTGTTCAGCTCTAAAAAATCTTTGCTTTAGGAATTTTCTTTTGTTCGAAATATTTTTAATGAATTAGAAATAGACTTCCCAAAATATCTGTATTATTAACTCTGTAGTTAGTAACGGCCTTTTCATACTGTTGTATATGAAAAACATCCCAACGGGGTGCGAGTTTTACTTGGGTGTAGGACGACTCAGAAATATGCTCCAACCATTACGTCAGTATAATATGTCATTGTTTAAACTCTCGTTGTTGCGCGTATACCCATGTCAATATTCCATAGCATCCTTGCGCTAGCGGCGATGCTGCAACGTCAGCAGCGGCCAGCATTGTGCCTTTACCGTCACAATGAGTCTGTGCCTTACTCACACACACTTCCAGGTAGATCCTTTAGGTGCGTTGCGTAAAATATTTCCATTAATTTACACATTTACTTGAACGAACCGTTCACCTTGTTGTCCTGGGATGTGATTTCCTTATAAAAAATATTCAACAATTTGCTAAGTCACACTGAGATAAAATACCATTTGCAGCCCCAGTATATATATATATGTGTGTGTATATATTTATTTATATATGCTATCATACATGCACATGTCTTTGTATTTTAAAAAAATCGTTAAGCTCAAAAACATATTGCAGTTTTGTTTTTGTAGTTTTCCTAAAATTTTTTTTAATAATAACTCTTGGTAAAAGTTAAAACAAAACCTTAAATTTCCCCTTGTTTAATTTTTTTTTGTGTGTGTTCTGTACGTTATGAAACTGTGGTTTTTGATAAATGCTTTACACGGTAAACTGAGAACTTTTGAAAGCCCTGCTTAAGATCTACTTGAATGTACATTGTGTGTTCTTCCACCATGTGTATAATTAACATTGTCATTGCCCTAAGCATTTTATTCATGCGTCGGTCAAGTGTAACTCTGAAATTATTGTAAAAGTAAATGTTTTTACAAATTTGCTAATTTTCATACTTTTATATGCATTAAGAAAACCAAAGCAAAATTAACCATTTCATTATTCACAAATGTTTAGTTAACACTTTTAATTAAATTTCAAAGCAGGTAACGACTTAACTTCCGTCGTTACCAACTAAACTGGGCGTATGCCAGACAATGGGCCAGTTAATATGTACGCAGGTATGGGCAGTGACATTTTTCAAAGGTTGATTTCAAAAGTGCTAACATTTCCGTGAACAATCTATATATGACAATGGAAAAACTGGGCGTCNGCTGCGTGCACACTGTCAGGAAATATTCCCGTGAAATGACGTGAAAATACTGGTAAAAATTATCCAGAATTATTGGTAAAATTACGGACACCGCCCTTTTTTTTTTTTTTATCAATAACTGGCTTTACGTTATTTTCAAAGAACTTTCCGTGAATTCACAGAACATCTTTTAAAATCTGCTACTGGTTCTTTCTCTATTTATGATGTATCAAGGGAGGGAGAGANCTTTTAAAATTTGCTACTGGTTCTTTCTCTATTTATGATGTATCAAGAGAGGGAGAGAAAATGTGTGTTTGTGAGTACGAAAATAGAGGTTTAATTTTCGTTATGTGTGTGTTTCGCTGTGTTTTTAAAAAAAATTTATAATATTAAATACTTTGTCTTGGAGAGATATTTGAACAAGTACCAAAATGTTGAACGCTTTTCTCTAGTGCCGCTCGCCTACCGTACTCTTGACCAGGCGCATAACGTTGGCCACAATCAGTTAATGCCCCGTTTTCGCTGTTAAAAATTCCCGCACGATCACCGACGTTACTNACGCATAACGTTGGCCACAATCAGTTAATGCCCCGTTTTCGCTGTTAAAAATTCCCGCACGATCACCGACGTTACTTACGGAGATGTGCAGTTGATATACAGAAACGCGGCCCGTAATCGCGACACACAGAACTGAGCTCCNCCGACGTTACTTACGGAGATGTGCAGTTGATATACAGAAACGCGGCCCGTAATCGCGACACACAGAACTGAGCTCCCTACGTACAAGATACGGAAAGTCTCGGTATTTCCTACAGCTTCAGGTTTCCGGAACGAACAAACGCCCAGGCTCCGTGGGGCTTTATTCGCCACTGTAATCAAGGACGAATTATATTTTCTGGGGTACTTAGGATGTTCACGCCACTTATANATGGGGCTTTATTCGCCACTGTAATCAAGGACGAATTATATTTTCTGGGGTACTTAGGATGTTCACGCCACTTATATATATTCCTTCAGGCACCATAAAGCAGCACAAGCTAACTGTAACAATTATCAGCGTCTCAAATACTCAAACAATACTAGAAACTGAGAGAGTTACGAGGTGTACGTTACTGTAAGTACAATAGAAGTCAGGACAGCTGATTTTCAACACAAAGGAGTCGGCGTCCATGTAAATGAGGCCCACGTTACTACCTTACATTGCCCGCATGACATCGCAGTGGAAGCGATACATGAGAGTCTTCGACAGGTCAAGTACGGTGAAGCCAGCGTAGATGGGCTTATCAAATGTAATATGTTCATGAATTTAACCAATGAGAGTGATGCATCATATATAGTTCTGCATTTGAAAGCCTGTTTTGAAATACGTTTATTCGCACGCAGTTCGGTGCATACAAGTTCCACGTGTTAGCGTTTACGTTTATTCTCCATGAGCTTACCGTGCATAGCATTGTTCATCAGCTTGTAAAAGTCCTTCTCGAAGGCATTCGTGGCTGCCTTGCGTTTCTCAGTATTCAGGTCAGGTTTCAGTCACACCTTCTGGTTTAACTGCAGTACTCGGTGTATATAGCCTTTAGCCTTAACNCAGTATTCAGGTCAGGTTTCAGTCACACCTTCTGGTTTAACTGCAGTACTCGGTGTATATAGCCTTTAGCCTTAACTCTGCAATTAATGCCTGCTTGAGGTTAATGTAGTGCACAATATAATTATTCTTCATCTCAAGGGTAGTCATGCATTTGGTTTTTCGAACCTGGTATATCTTGGCAACGGCGGCCATCACAGCATCTTCAATGTCGCTAATAACGTTATTAAGAACCATCCNCAGTATTCAGGTCAGGTTTCAGTCACACCTTCTGGTTTAACTGCAGTACTCGGTGTATATAGCCTTTAGCCTTAACCCTGCAATTAATGCCTGCTTGAGGTTAATGTAGTGCACAATATAATTATTCTTCATCTCAAGGGTAGTCATGCATTTGGTTTTTTNTTATTCTTCATCTCAAGGGTAGTCATGCATTTGGTTTTTCGAACCTGGTATATCTTGGCAACGGCGGCCATCACAGCATCTTCAATGTCGCTAATAACGTTATTAAGAACCATCCTGCGTACCAATTCTAATTGTTATTATTCAGTGGCACTCATTTGTAAAAATATCCTCTTGTTGTCAAGTGAAATATTTATGACATAAATTAATCGTTTGTAACTTTGACTTTGAAACTTAAAAAGGTTTCTTATCATTACCTAAACTTTGTAGATGCATTTCAAGCATGCGGCTGTGGCGTTACAAAGAGTAAGTTTACAAGGGGCATTACTATGTTTTACATAAATTTGTAAATGTACAAAGAACTGAGAATAATTTACAAAAACACTTTACAGCTCAGGATTTAGTTGGCGCTGGCCGTCTGTTGATAGATGTAAATCAGTGAAGTAACTTCAGGAGGAGTATTCTTATTGATAGAACTTAATAGTGTGAGATGGGAGACATAATTAATTTGAGGAATATTTGTGTTTATAATTTTTTTGTCCTTTGAAGCAGGACTTGCATGGACTCACATTCATTATTCCACTATTTTTCAACAGTGTCTTACAATAACAGTACAGATTCATTTTTGTAACAAGAAATACAAATATGCACGATTGATTGCGAATCCTTTCGCACAGTAGATTACATTTAATTGGGGGGAAATCAACTCGGCACCCCAGGGACCGATGATTTGCCAATAAAGAACGTTGTAGAGCGTTGGAAGCGTGTCCTGTGTCATGCGAACCAATAGGGCAATGGGAAGTGGGAATAGAGAGAGTCCATCTGGTGTTCCTACAGTGGTGACTGTAGGTTGCCCACCTCCATCTTGTCTTTAACGGCAGTAAGTAGGCGTAGACCACAGTGTGTTAACTTAGACTCGCTGCGTTAACTGCTGCGTTAACTGCAACGCAACTCGTCATATTCCTGATCGTCACAGGCTCCTCCCATCCGGTTGCTTCTTACTCTGAAACGACCGAGCGCTCGGCAGTGCCGGACCTTCCACGTGATCTCCATTCCCTCGTCGCTACAGATTCGGGGTCGTTTCTCCCTCAAAGTGACCTTCCCCGCGCCAGACTGGCGCGAGCGGAGTCGCTCTGTGATGAGAGGAAGTCAGAACGATGTCCCCTCCGGTAGCTCTTTGCGACTCTCGAGCTAGTGTTATCGCCACGTCCTCGATCGAGAGGAGGGTAAAGCTGGACTGCTCGGAGAATCATTCGCGCCTGTCTTCACGCTGTTGTTACTGTTATCGAAGTGCCCGGGTCATTGAGTGAAAACAATCTGGGTGCCTATCTCCGCCGGTCGAGAAACTGGGAATCGATACCGGCCTCGAGCTGCGGGTAGAAGCCACGAAGAGAGCTGGCTATAGGAAGAGGTTTAGAACCTGTGCTTGGAGCGCGCAAACGGATCTCAAAGGGCGGGTGAAAGAAAATTGGGAATGCAATACGGCACTGCAGAGTACGTTGGTATAAAATTGTCTCGGGGAAAACAATTCCTAAGAGACAGCGTAAGTCTCAGAAATTATGTTGAGTAGTTTTGGTACTCGATAAACGACGGGGTCATTTTTTTTTTCCATTGGAGAAAAACTTCCCTGAATATCAATACATCTTATTCAAGCAGGAAAATTTGCTTTAGAGAAAAATTACCGTAAAAATATTCAGTTTAAATTCACTAGAGTTTCTGAAGATACCATACTCTGTTCGCTATACGGGATCTAATAATTCAAGTCTAATGTGTGTTAAACCGGAATAATAATTTTTTTTACACGAAATTACTATTATGTACATGTCGAAAGTGTGTATAGAAACTCGTTGACTTTTTTTTTGTGGCTTGTGCGCACGCATAGCAGATAAACTTAGCTTTTGGTTTAAGCTAATATAATTATTTCCCGCGTAGAATCTCTAATTTTATCGTTCTATGGAGTGCACAGATTCACTAACACAGAAGTTAGTTTTTTGAAATTTTCTTGTTATTGTTTACTCTTTCTTTAGCTTCATACCTTTACTACTTCAATTACAAGATCGGCTTGCTCATATAAACCCGAATTTTAGGCCCGGAAATACAAAGGGAAGTAGTATAAAACTTTTCATGATAATCCAGCAATACACAATTTATGCTATTAGTGTACTAGGGGCCGCGGTTGTGTAGTGGTCAGACTACTCGCATCCACCAAGGCGAACCAGGTTCGCTCCCGGATTTTAGCACGTGGGAATCGTGCCGGACGATGCCTCTTGTCGGCGGGTTTTCTCGGGAATCTCCCGTTTCCTCCGCCCTCGCACTCCGGTGTTGCTCCATACTCACCTGGCTTCACCCTTATCTGCTCTCAAGACCTCGTTGTAAAGAGCTGAACAAACCTCTCCACTCAACTATTAATGTACTCTATATGCCAAATATACTCTCCGTCTCATGTAACTTTGGCAAGATTGTGACAGTTCGTGTAAAGTAGCGCCAATATTTACTTTTCGTTTATGTATCCTTTCGCCATCAGCTGGCGCGTTAAGTGGTGGCTGTATATTTTACTAATGCGCTCTCGGCTAATCCACCTGTCATTTTAATGCTAAACAAATTTTAAGGTATGTATAAACTGACATCTGTCTAAAATAAATCATAGGTTATAAAAGTAAAAAAGAAAACCTTGCAAAACATTTAATATTTGTTAACTATTTTTTAATTTATTAAGTTCAGCGAATTTGGTTTATCATTTACGATACGGTAATTGTTGTTCTTATCACACTTTAGACGTTACAGCTAGTTTGTTAAGACTGGAAATAAAAGTAATTCGGGGAACTTGCTTGACAACGCATTTTCAGTTTCATTCGCCAACAAACAACTCACCAAGGACTTTTGCAAAGCTGTTATTCTGCTATTACTGATACTAAACAGCTCGATTTGGAAATATGTGGCTTGGAATAACGTAAGAAATGTTGAAAAACTAAATACGTGCGTACCACTTTCTTATTTTTATTAATACAGTACAACAAAACACGAAAGGAACGCAAGAAATTTGTTTTTTTACACAAGAGAGCTATTTTTTTTTCAGGCTGGTAGTGTTTCGGGAGCCGGCTAACAGGTGGCGTGGTAGGGCGTATTGTGAGTCGAGCGTATTCCTCAACAGGTAGCAGCACATTGGCCTGCCTCTTGATCCCGTCTGTTTAAAAGTTCTCTTTTCTCCTATTACTGGCCCGAAACGACACGAGTTTGAAATATTTTTCGTCAAATTATGTGAAAAATATATCAACAATACCCTGCGATATTTCTGTATTCTTTTTTAATTAATATCAAGCATGTATGGCTGGCTGGGTGAGTGGGGATACGACGCAAACAGAACTCCCAATGTTTGAAGTTGCGTTTCATTTGAATACGGGCCGTTTTAATTTGCACTTCATTTTGAACACCTTCGCATTACTACTTTAGCGAGAAGTTTAGTTTGTAACACTAACAACAGCTGTTTTGTGACCACGTTAAATAAAATGCATTGATTAATCTAGGAACTGTTTCTTATCCGCGTATTTCCTGCTTGTCTGATGTGCTTCGGCCGTGGAGTCAGAATAGCCAACGTAATATTAATTTGCATTCGTTCATGCATCAGTTGATACAGGATTTTGTAAACCACACATTGTTTGTTTCGTATACCTCAAGTTGCCGCTCTCTGACTGTCATGATCTTGCCAAATTATGAGAGAGAGAGAGGGAGAGAGGGAGAGAGAGGGAGAAAGATCTAGTAAGTAAGTACGTGTACCAAGGTAGCTGTGAAAATCTGCAGTATACCACGGTCGGAACACGTGTTTATGATTTCTAGTTTCTTTCAAATCTTTTATTTACGGTACGTGCCGTTATTTGTGTTATTCCCTTCGTAAAAAAAATTAATTTTATCTCCATCGTATAATACCATCCTGGAACGAATGATAGGCAGAACCCGAGGGGGAAGCCAGGGGAAATATTTGGGACAATTTAACTTATAAATAAGCGAAAAAATGTCAGATTTCCTTCACTTATTGATATAGTGACATTTTCCACTGATTCTTTAATCATGTCATTCGCTGTTTTTTCAGTGATTTGTTTTTGACCTCTTAATCAGTTAAACAAGGTGTATCAAATGAAACAACAACGCATAAACTAACAAACCCCATAAAAATATTTTTTTGATTTTGAGTTTTATCTTTTATAATAAGCCTACCATTTTACGATGCACCATGAACATTCATTCTTTCATTTCTTTTTTACGTCTTTCATTTCGTTTTCATGTTTTCACTGAGCTCGCTTCGAAGGTTTAAACTGCATTAAATGTGGTGTAGTGAGTGGATTCATACGCACTATTGGTTTTAACAATGCTAATCGAACCAATCATGCTAAAAACGAAAGGAAAGAACATACAATTTAAAAACTACGTATTTTCGATAAAGAATTATAATACACATATTTTGCCCACTGTAATCAGTGTTGCCTGGGTGGTTCGATTGGTAAGGCAGCGGTCTAGAAGCGAGGTAATATCGGTTCAAACCTTAGACGCCGCGGATTTTTATAAAAATTTTCTAATTGGCTTTAAATAGCGCAATATTAAAACTGGCTATCGGAAATGTGTTTATTTCTCTTAGTGATTTGACTAAATTCAATAAAAAACAATTTTTAATTCGCCGCACGCAGATGGCTGTCACTTATTGATTGAATCAGCGAAATTGTTTCACAGAACAAACCACTTATTCGAGTAGTTTAATTTAATTGTGAATCATTGGTTTTTTCACTGATTCGAATTTAGAGTGGAGAGACCCGGAAATTTCACTGATTCATTCGGCAACAAGCTAGACTCCGTAATGTCCGTGTACTGGAGCTTTAAGGGAAAACCCTAGTAGACTTGTATGGACGCCTCAAGGCCACGTCTGGCTGTAAGGATGCAGCGCANTGGCGATATACGTTCCCGGACAGCTGGGTTTCTCGGGAGTCAGATCTGTAACAGTACGATACAAATAAACGCGATGGAATCCAATAGATTAAACAGTAGATGGTACTCTGTACTTATCTCCTTCTTAAGGAAACCTCATAAGCGAGCCCAAAAATGCTTTTTTAAAACCATTGTAACAATTTTTTTAAATATATTTAATAGGATAAAAGTAATATGTAGCGGTTATATATAATATTGGTTTTTCTTTTCCTGGGAAAAAGTTGTATTTCCATACTATTTATTTAATGAGATACTCGTATACACGCAAACACTGATTTGACTGTGGAGGGGGGAGGGGACGGAGATAATAGATCTGTCCCATAAGGCATCAGCAGGAGAAAAATTACTTTACAGTAAAAAAAAAGCATCATAATTACAGGATCCGGATATTTCACTACCTAGTTTGGGGTTAACTGTAGCAAGAATCAGTTAGCAGGTATCATAAAATTCAATTTTTGCTGCAGTTCAACCCCAAATTAGGTAGCGGAATTTCAGGATCACGTAATTATCATGCATTTTTATTGAACTGTAATTTTTCTCTATGGCACAGATGTGTCAGCACGGTTAATGTCAAGGTACACTCTAAGTCCCGAATCAGTGGTATAACATTCACTGAAAGCCAGTTGATAAGCTACCGCTGACTGCCGAATCAAGGAAATTAACTCGAAAAAAGTGACTTATAGCAGTGAAATTGTTGACATTCAGTGGGGAACACAAATAAATCAGTGAAATTCAGCCATCGTATTAATCCGGCAGTGATGATCAGTCGCTCAGTTTTCACTTTTTTTTTTTCACTGATTCGACTCAGTCCCCCGCCCTTTCAAGTTTAGAGTGTAACGTCCTGCGACATCCCTCCCTTCCCTTCTGTCAGTGCTCAATCACTGTGCCCCCACCCCACCCCCTCCCTCTTCACCAAACCCCTTGAGTAATTTCTGGCCACGCCATTGGGCAGATCTGCGCGCGCGTCTGCGAGGGGAGACGCCAGCTGGTATCGTCAAACTTCGGGGGACATCAATACTCGGGACAATAGCTGGATATGGACCACTGCCAAGGGGGAACTTAAGAGACAAGTGCTAGACGACATGTCACGTGGTTTCCATCAGCCAGGGTGAAGCGTGTGGAGATACAGGTGTTAGGTTTGCTATAGGTTTACTGTAATTTTGCTATATCTAGAGATTTTTTAATGCATCTGTGACTTACTTAAATCTTTTAAAAATCCTTAAAAATTTAGGGATTTTATATTTTTCAGTACAAAAAAACCGTAATATTGTTACCATAATGAAAAAAAAAACAAGGTGCCTCATTTTTATTTTATTTCGATACCATGAGATTAAGCGCCTCGTCGATTTTTCTTCGATCCGTCCCAAATATTTTCGTTACGTCCCGAATACTGGTGTGACGTACTTTCTTCTATGACCGCATGAGGAACTGCAAGCCTATGTAAAATGTGTGAAGAAGAAGAAGACCAATTCACTGTTTGTTTGTATATTGTGGCACGTCTGGTGTGCGCCCTCCAAACTTTTCAATGAAAACCATTCGAAGGGTAATCTATAGTTATAAGTAACTTTGTTGTGATAATTTCAAAGGCAGAGGTCTCCAGTCCTTTTTTCGCTGAAGTGCATGCGTCATTTCCTGGCACTTCGTGTTTCGTATGCTCACCAGAAATTACCTTTCGAAGCGGAGACATTTGTTCGAGATGCATTTAACTTTTTTTCAGAATAGTTGTAAGGAACAATCAAATTTCCCGCATTTTCAAAATTTTCTGGATATTACCCCCAATAATTGCTTCAAGTAGCACGAATAAGATGGTTGTCACTAAGTGTCATCGTGAAAAGAGTGCTAAAACAATATACAACTTTGAGACTGGATTTTGAAGCTGGACATTTTGCGCTCGAACGAGGTGCGTTGTCCCTTCGGCGTAATTCTCTAGACTCGGTTAAGCTTTGTTTGCGTGAGGCGGAGGAATATCCTGGAAGTAGATCTTTAGGAAGGCTTCAGAAAAGTTGGAAGTAATCATGAATGGACTGTAGACGAATTCGCGTATTATATAAGTTTTTGTGGGTTCATTCCTTTATCAGNGTTGGAAGTAATCATGAATGGACTGTAGACGAATTCGCGTATTATATAAGTTTTTGTGGGTTCATTCCTTTATCAGTAGTTTATGTAGGACATTTCCAGCGCTAATCGATACGTTATTCTGACTTGCGTTCGCAGAGTCTTTTGCGAGACTCCTAGCGTGACTGTTGCCGGTGAAGAATGACGCTCGTCTACTCGAGAGGCCTTGACGACGCTACCGTTNGCGAGACTCCTAGCGTGACTGTTGCCGGTGAAGAATGACGCTCGTCTACTCGAGAGGCCTTGACGACGCTACCGTTATTGGATGTTTTGCACTGACCTCGTTTGTTTCTCCGTCATGTTGCGCCCCGGTCCGCTTTACAGAGGAGCGACACGGAAGCGGCAGTTTTTTCAACACATACAGCGAACCTTATCCCGTTCTCCCTGCCAGATACTCATTTTGAACCGCTGCAGAATCGGGGTGTGTTGTTTCCATAGACTAAACATAAAGATGAGGGAGACGGATTTTTCGTATTCTGCACATGTGGGCTACCCAAAATTGACATACCCTACATCAACACAACCGTCAAAGTCGTATTATCAACAGAGTTTATTTATATCTTAATTTAAAAAAAACAAGTACTTTTATATGTGTAAAATACTCTCACGAATTTCAGTTTAATAAAACTGCATTACAAATTGGTCAGATGAAGTGTACAAACATCCCAAAGCCCTTGTTGTCTAAGTATAGTTCTAACCTCGAATCCTATTAACGTCGTTTGTGGTAGTCGTATTGGCAGGAAAGCAGTTGGGGCACGGAGACTGATTCTGCGCTGCTGGCGTTATCACTCAACACCACTTTCACTCTGCGGTTGGTTCTCCCTGCCCTGGACAGGACTTGACCCTACGAAAGGGAAATCTTAAGTGGCGTTCAATTATTTAAAGTTATTTTATGCATCTTTAACACATTACTTTACTTTATGGTATGAAATAATAGCCTAAAACAGCCATAAGGCATCGGCGAAAAACTACTTTTCAAAAACTACATAAATGTAACACGGTGATTTAAAACTTTTTTTTTCCTTACAAATCTGGAAAGTGAACAAAATGTATACTCCAGACCAAAGCTCAAAACAGTTTTCCGTGTTATCTGAATTCCAAGGATAACTTTCCTTGGGAATTTGTTCTGTGGTTTGTTTGTATTTCAATTTTAGCTTTGGAGATAACATTTAAAGTCAATGTAGTTAGAAGTTAGACCTTTGCCTAAGACAAACCAAGAGTTTGTCTTCAAAGAAATCGCAACGTAACCCTCTTGAGATTTCAAGAAACTGTTCAGCTGAAACCGAACTTTTTCTTCCCCTAGAGGGAAGTTATTGTTGGTGGTTCGAGTTGTAGTAATAGTGGAGGTAATGGTGAAAGTATTGAAGATGGTAATGGGGATGGCAATGGCGGCGGTAATGGTGGATGTCGTGGTGGTGGTGGTTATAGGGATACTGGCAATATTGGTTATGGTGATTGTAATCGTCGTAGCGATGGTAATTGTGCAATGAAAATGAATCGTTAATACACCGCAACCATGGTTATCTCGCCGTGTACACTTCTCTGACTAATAAACCCGTACTTAATTCAGTTAATTATCGCACTTCGCAGTGTAACATCACCACCGGCGGAGTCACGTCGAATGCGCAGGACTAAGAGTAACGGCGGGCGAAGATTGACTTGGTGCGCTCACCCGATGCGCATTGTCCCCCCGAGCCCCCTCAATTGGCGGTGTGTTGCGCCCCGGGGGATGATGGCGAGCGAGACTGCAGCCAATTAGCTGTCGAGACTTGAGCGAGTTGCCACGACCCGCCAGTGTCCCGTTTCCTTCTTTTCCTGAATAATTAAAGAAATCCAGAACTCCGCTGCCGTGCTACACAGCATCAGGCAGCACAAGCTCTTGATGAAGCATAGGAGGAGGTNTGTTGCGCTTTTAGATTTGCGAATTCAAGATGCCATTTAAAAAGTTATAAGTATAGAAAATAAATGAATGGGTAATATTAACGTATAAATTTGTTTTGTAACATTTAGTAACATTGTTAACTCCTAATCATTAATAATTTGTATTCAAGTATTGTATTTAGTTAGACTTTTTCAACTTAACTCAGCAGCTACACATTCATTAAACTAACTTCTCTGGGTATTTTTTAGGGGNATTTAGTTAGACTTTTTCAACTTAACTCAGCAGCTACACATTCATTAAACTAACTTCTCTGGGTATTTTTTAGGGGCGAGGGGCTTAGAGGGGAAGCATTTTATTTATGTAAGATGGCAAAGTAAAAGTTCCCTAAAACTTTTTTCAAATAGGTTCTCGTTTTGCATGGCTGAATTTTCGAACCCAAANGATGGCAAAGTAAAAGTTCCCTAAAACTTTTTTCAAATAGGTTCTCGTTTTGCATGGCTGAATTTTCGAACCCAAAATCACGGTACTTTTTAACTTTTGGCTTTATTTAAATATTACGACCGTGCAGTGGCGTGTGGTGAAGTGTTGCAAGGTAAGCTGGTGCTTGCCGAGTGTTGTACACACTCGACGTACGCAGCAGGAACCAGTTACCAGAGTGGGGCCGGGATGAACTGATTGTATTGCGGCCACTCACGAGAGAGCGGTGAGGCACCCATTGCACACGTGCTGTTGCGTCAACTGCACTACTGCATTTAAGTGGTCGATGTGTAAACCAGCAAACTACTAGGTATAGCACAGAGAAAAAACACAGCCTACCTAGCAACAGATCACCATACGCCACTGCGACCGTGACCGCCCCTCCCCCCTCCAAAGCCCATACCTGTAGCTTTGAAATCATAGATCATCACAATCTCCGCTCTAAATTTTAATCAGTGAGAATTGAGCGAAATCAGTGAAAACAGTGAGGATTGAGCAACTGATAATCAGTGCCAGATAACTAATCAATATAGTGGTTGAATTTCACAGATTTATTTGTGATTTCCCACTGAATGTCAAGAATTCCACTGCTCTAAATCACTTGTTCCCAGTTAATTTGCTTGATTCGCCGGCCAGCAGCAGCACATCAACTGGCTTCCAGCGAACTTTATTTCACTGATTGATATCACTGATTCGGACTTAGAGTGCACAGCAAAATAAACACATTGTTGCAATTATTTACATAAAAGGAACCACCGATGGACTGGAATGCTTGCTATGGAAGCATAGCATACGTTCCGTCATAAAATCAATTTACAGGGTATGGCAGCATCTTGAGATTCACGAAAGACGAAATACCAGCCGAACAACAAGCAGTTCACAAGGTCGCATTTCACGTGGGAAATTTCTTACAAGCCAGACTGGTAAGGAAATAGCAAGAACAAAAGAACACGCCTGATCCTACAGGTTTGTAAATAAGCCTTCAGCTACTGCAGAACACTCCTTGAAATCTAAACATAGTATTGGTTTCGACAAATACAGTACGGTAGCCACCATACAAACTTGCAGATATTGAACCGTTAGAGAATCTTTGGAGATAATTAAACACCCCAATAATAAAAACAGAACAGACGGATACAAGTTAAACAAACTGCGGGCGCCTCTCCTCGTAGACGGTTCGAAACGATGGAAGCCGAGGGAAGGGACCACAGGCTCACCAAAATCGGCCAATCACTTCGGCCAATCAGGAGGAACACGGACTGCGGTTGATCGGTAGGTCCAGCCAATCAGGGGTTGTGACCTTACAAGGATTTGCCAACCACACTATCCACAACTCTCACTGGCATTGTGATATTCCACTCAGCAATCCCCTTACACTGTTGTTACCACAATGCTGTAACCTCCTTCTCTAATGACCTCAGTGTCGACGAGATGTTAAGCCCAACTACCTACCTACCTACCAACGATTGTGACAGTCGCGTCGTCTAACCCGTTGAATGAACGTGACCTCCACTGAACTGGCATGTAGCCTGGGTTTCTGAGATAGAATCCTCGAACCTATAACGACTTCACGTTTTGGGTTTCAAGGGTCGCAAGTCTGTGCTTCTGCCACAGAACCACGACGATGTAAGTTTTCGCGTGATTCCGGCAGACAAAAGGGTCCGTGTCGGTTTGGTTTCCTGAAGCCATCTCTACACACGTTCTCAGGCGGAGGGTGGAACATGCATAAGTAGGGCCAGTGACTTTTCGCGTAAAAATCGGAGCACACAGTAGACTTCAATACTATATACACACCACAGCTGTTGTTATACCTCCATTGGCTGCTGGTGCCGTGTTCGTCTTTGACCAAGCCACTCAGGACTAAGTAACTCCAACACTGAACCTTCGTGATTCGCGCGCAAACGGTTGACACGGGCCAGAACATGTTTTAGCCAATCAAAGAAGCTGGACTGTATCTTGTCTCGAAATATTTTCGCGAAATATCACTGCCCCTATGCATAAGAAATAAAGCAAACTTCCATACTTCAGGGTGCCCTAACTACCGCTGGACCAGTTGCATGCTTGGAAAGGAAGACACAACTCCTTTCTTCACTGTGTGCCATTGGCGATTTAACCCCTTTCATTCCCACATCAATTTATTGTTTCTAGTTTTGNAACTCCTTTCTTCACTGTGTGCCATTGGCGATTTAACCCCTTTCATTCCCACATCAATTTATTGTTTCTAGTTTTGCAAATCAAAATTTTTTTTTATGCGGACTGTACTTAAGATGACAAAAAACACTTGTCGTTATGACAACCTATAAGCTGTTGTCTTCGTGCTCGGTGGTAGTAACATGAACCAATCATAACGCAGAGCAGTAGCACGGTGTATGAATCAGTTNAACTCCTTTCTTCACTGTGTGCCATTGGCGATTTAACCCCTTTCATTCCCACATCAATTTATTGTTTCTAGTTTTGAAAATCAAAATTTTTTTTTATGCGCACTGTACTTAAGATGACAAAAAACACTTGTCGTTATGACAACCTATATGTTGTCTTCGTGCTCGGTGGTAGTAACATGAACCAATCATAACGCAGAGCAGTAGCACGGTGTATGAATCAGTTANTGTTGTCTTCGTGCTCGGTGGTAGTAACATGAACCAATCATAACGCAGAGCAGTAGCACGGTGTATGAATCAGTTACCCCCAGGAAATATCATTGGACACTGAGCCTCGCAGGGTACAGTACCGGTAAAATACAACCTTCCTGTGCAACATGTTGATAATTTCCTAAGATGGGAATTAAAGGATTAAGTGCTGACGTAAGTTTGCTGAATATGAAGAATAGAGTTTCCATATCATAACTTTTTTAAGTCATGAGGTTTCTAATTGATATGGTAGTGTGAATAGCAGATTCATAGTTACTAAACAATATAATAAATATTTTTAATTAATTTCTTTTGTGGGCATCAATATTGGAAGTGGCGTCGTCCAAATCTTCCAAGTTATGCAATTGTTGCCTTATAAATCAGAAAATCGATTTCCATCAATTTGTGTTTTAAATATAACTTATTCGTGTTAAATCAGTGTATTTTTCAATATTCTATTTGATGGAATAACGTATCGGAATACGGCACGTGTGTGTCCAAACGTATCCCATGCCTCTCCCTGGTATTGTACATTTCAAAGAAATTTGATAAAAAGCCTTAAAACACTAATTTAATAAATTTACTGCCTGCCAGCCACTCTCAAAATGATACTAAAACAATTATTCAATCAGGCATACGAGGCCTGCGATTCAGTTGCTCAATGATAAGAAATATATTTTTTTTTGTTTAGTTTTGAGGCACGATCGCAGATTATAGAATAGGAAAAGGTGCCTCTGTTCATGCGAGTTAGAATTCCCGCTTGGAAATCGTTGAATTACGAGGGCCGAACGTACTTGCGTTGGTTAAGGCGGAAAATACTGTATTGTTACCTTAAACTATGCAATTAACTTCCAGTTCTGAAAATCTAAAAGAAAAGGTAAAATACTTTTCAGGGTTTCACATCCACATTACCCCATCTTAATGTGTAATCGTACGAAAAAAAAGTAAGTGGAATTTCGCGGAATAGTCTGGGAGCTAGTTCACAGTAGCTTTCAGTGTGTGACGTCATATCGCCTTTCTGTATATACTTTAACGTAGGTAGGGTGAAGTGGAAAATAGAGAGATTTCTTCAGAGCCGATGAGGGCGAAGCGAGGTGAGTATGGAGCAGTGCAGGAACGCAAGG
>NQII01001753.1:285847-298456 GCA_002778355.1 Clitarchus hookeri | reverse complement strand
CTGCCTCATGAAAACAAAGCTTAACCAAGTGTAGACAAAGCACCACATTGGACCGCACTCGGTGTAATAACACTTTCCATAACAACTATTTATTACTAGGCATTACCACCTCACCTGTTTTCTCACTGGTTTTTATTTACATTGATTATAAATTAAATCTTATAATTTATAGATGAAATATAAATAAAAGTTCAGTTTATCCAAAAATAAGGTACTTTTGTGTTAACAGAAGTATGAAACTCTTATGACGAACGGCATGTCTAAGAAACAAACAAAACATGCGATGCATGGGGTGATTTTTCAAAGGTTAGATTCAAAGAGTGTGGAGAAACCACGAATATACTGTAGTTCGCAGTGTGTGTGGGTCTGCCATCGAGTGGCATTTCCTGTGTCATCAATGCAGTACACAGATAAACATTTAGTTTAGTAAACTACTAAACGACAATCCCAGATAATATTTTCCGCTAACATTTTGAGCAAATATTCGCCAAGCACGATGCATTACGTCGAGCTATTTCTTACTCTGTAAATCTGCACGTTTTAGTGAGGCGTAAGATACGCGGCAAAGGAGTGCCTCATTCCGTCAAAATATTTGCTCACAAAGTTACCAGGAACTGTTACGTAGTATTGTCCTTTCTTGACTTTCTATATTGGCCTCACGGAACCTGTTAACTTTAATCAACGTGTTATGCACTGTTAGAAAAATTGTCCGTAAAATTACGGAAAATACCGGTTACAAATTATCCAGACATCTACGTTAAATTACGGGTTCTTGGTTTTTTTTTTTTTTTCAATAACGCTCTTTCTGTAAATTTCACATAAATCTCCGTGATTCACGGAACGTGTTCACAAACTTGCAAGTTAGTTTTTGTAATCTGCTCTTTATAAAAAGAGGTTACAAAAAATGATTTGTTTTCGTTATGTCGGTGATACACTGTGCATAAAAACGACTATAAAAAATATAACATTTTGTCCGGTGGTGGGATTTTAACTCTTGAAATTTTTTTTTACAGTCTAACAACACATTACCCACTAACCTACCACGCTTTTGCAAGTAGTAATTTTGTAAATACGGAATGTATGTGGAATTATGCATGTACCAATTAGTTTCTAGTCATGTTAGAGTGTGTGCGATTTTGTTTCTTTTTTTATTTCGGGTTTACAAACAAGGGTAAGAAAAAGAGTTTTATTTTCGTAATGTATTTCACTGTGTATAACAGAGAAATTAAAAAAAATTCAATATGTATTTCTGTAGTGGAATTTGAACAAAAATCGAAAAATTAACTATCAATAACCCGAAAGACTCGCCTACCACACATTTGCACGAAGTATTTTGGAAATATGGATTTTATACGAAAGTGACGAACGCGCCTGTCTTAGTTTCAAGTCGTGTTAGAGCGCTTGCTATATTTGCGATTCATAAAAATAGGTTACGAATATATGGTTTTATTTTCGTTATATGCGTCTTTCACTTTTCATTGAACAAGAATCAACAAATTGGCACTTCATGAGTGGTTCGCCACTCACCTATTATTTTACGCGAAGTAGTATTGTGAAGATGGGATTTTATACCCTTCAGTTATCATCTGCATTGTTCGTGTCTCAAAATTGAAGCCGTATGAATACCAAGAGATTCCGTATTTTATATTTGAGGTGCTCATTTCCGCTACTCGTCATTACGAAGTGCCTTTCCGTAAATTAACTCTACATCTCCGTAAAGGTTTCCGTAAAGGTAAATTTCTAACAGTGTGCCTTAATTTATGTACCACAACCACTTGATTAATTTATTAATGTCTTGTGTTTTAAAACAGCTGTCCTATCCGTCCTTAGGTCTTAATGGTCGAGGCACCGAATAGGGCCGAGTGGGTGAAGATATTCGGGCAGCTCTTAGAGGTCTTGATCACCAAGAAAACCCTCCGACCAGGGACATCGCCAGGCACGATTCCCACATCCGATAATCTGGGGGCGACCCCATTGGGAATCGAACCCGGTTCGCCTTGGTAGGAGGCGAGTAGTCTAACCACTACACCACCACGGCCACACATAATAGACAAGTCCGCAGAAATGAAATAGCGTGTCGTTTCATCTGAATCGGGCGTACCCATTCTCTGATTGGCTGCGTTAGACCGTGTATCAAGCATTGTGTCTGATTGGCTACTGCCCAGCCAATAGGGAATCCTCCGTTAGGCTGGGCAGCCGGCTGGTGAGTAAGCTGCCTGCCGCTTATTGGCGAACGACGTTCCGACATGTTGGTGGCCAGCGAATCCATTTTGCTGGAATTCGCGGTATGTAAGCCGATATTTGACCTCTGTATTCTTGAGTATTCTGTGACCGTACGCTGATAAGAAGGGTTACACCGGCCATCAACACATGCGTCATGCGCTCTCAGCTCTCATAACCACGCCTCTATCGCTTACTCGTTACATAAGTAATGCAGGATGAGTATAAAAGAATACCCCAACTTTGAAGGTCTGTAATATCAAAAACAAACCACCTACAACTTTGATTGAACAATCAAATGAATTGTGGAACCGTGAAGTTTGTTTACCATACATTCATAAATGTTGAATGGGACCATCACGAGCGGCCCGAACGTCATCTACGCGATAATCGAACTCGTTCCACGCTCTAGTCAGCTTGTCAGGTGTAACGGTTTTGATGGCGTCCGTAATTCTCGTTTTGAGGTCGTTAATGTCAGCCGGCAATGGTGGACGAAACACTTGATTCTTTATGTACCCCCATAGAAAAAAATCGAACACGGGTAAGATTCGGGCTTCTTGAAGGCCAGTGATGAAGAGCCTGTTCACCAGCTACTCCTCGACCAATCCAGCGTTGCGGCAACGTCTCGTTCAGGTCTCCGCGAACAGCTAGGTGCCAATAGGGTGGCTCACCATAAAGGAAATATCAGACCGTCCCCTTCACATTGACGTGTCGAATGCGAGTTCGCTTCCCCCTCACCACCTCAAACCGAGAGTTACGGACGCCATCCAAACCGTAAGACCGGATATGCTAACAAGAGCGTGGAACGAGTTTGATTATCGCGTAGATGTCGTTCGGGCTGCTCATGGTGGTAACATTGATAATTTTTGAATATATGGTAAACAAATTTCACGGTTCCACGGTTCATTTGATTGGTCAATAAAGGTTGTAGGTTGTTTGGTTTTGCTATAATATACCTTCAAAGTTGGGGTATTATTTCATACTCATCCTGTATTTAGGGCCATGTGTTTTTTTTGCGAAAATATTTATGGCCATGCTAGACTTCAGTATCCTACGTCCACAACCACAATTTCCTTTGATTATTGGCCGCGTGTCTACGTGAGAAGACATGATCTTATTTGACTGAGCCAATCAGAGTAAAGTACTTCGATACTGAACGTCAGTGATTCGCGGACACACACTCAAGGTACGTGACATTTTAAATCATCCAACCACGAAAGCACATATGAACAATAGTTTTTTGGAGTACAACTGGTCTTGAAATCTTTTCGCAAAAAACACCTGTCTCTACCAATGTTTATATTTAGTAAAGTAATTGTATGAGTTGTTCACGGTTAATTGAACACTTTTGAAATCAGCCTTTTAAAATTGTCACTGTTCCTATCACCTTATGTTTTTTAAGGTGGCCGCCTGGTTAAATTAATTTTGCACGTCTGATGCCTTAAAGCATGGGAGAGCTAGGGGCGACCGAGACGTGCGCATCAACTCTCTCGTCACCTCTACGCGCAAAGCTCTACTGGCGGGCAGTCTTGCAGTTGGTAACGCGCCTCTATGAGCCTTTCAGCGGAGACCCTACCATTTTATGATGTAGTATTAAAAATAAAGGTTTTATGCACGGCCCTATTCCTTTTTTAAATGTTTTGTACTGGAATGTTCATACCTAAAACTGACCGTGAAAACTGACCGTGAAAACACCCGTCTGAATAATTTTTCACTATCACAAAAACATACTTTAGAGAGAAATGGAGGAACTGAAAAACGTATACAGACTCGTAACGTTTCTTAAATGCTATTCGCAATCAGACGTCACTCAGACACGTTGGGCGGTTTTTGAATAAAAAAGTTTTCTGCTGGGATATCTGTACGCCGTTCGGTGGCCTACCCAGGCGGCCACCTTAACGGGAGCGCAAAATGACATGCGCCCAGTAAAGTTTGCATTGACTGGTGCAAAGAAGTTCCATGTCTTGGCGTTGAATGAAATGTAACAAACATTTATGTATGCTGAAATGATTTATACGGTTTTGTGTTATTTAATACATGCAAGTGTACGAATTAGTAAATTTGTAAAAAAGATTTACTTTCGAAATACTTTTTTACAGTTTCACTTGACCGGCGTATGAATACAGTGACCTGGCCCAAGGCAATGGTAATTTTACATATGGCGTATGAATACACAATGTATGTGCACACAAGTAGAGCTTGGACAGGGCTTTCAAAAGTGCTCTGTTTACTTTGAACAACATGAAATGTAGCTAATTCTTTACATTTACCGTTAAATAATCATGACTATATTCTGTGTAATTTGTAAACGATTTCTGGTTTTTAAAAATTTTCAACCGATGGCTTATTTCTACCACGAAACCAAACAAACAACAATATTCCCATGATGAAAGCCCATATTCTGATATTTGCGGACACAGCATTGAAATAAATTAAATGATGCATTTCATAATTTATATAACAACGTTTGACCTTAATAAAACAAAATATATCCGGAACTACTTTCTGCCGTAATTATACTGTGAACCGACTCCCCAGCCAAATGGCGTTTACTTTCTCACAGGCAGTATTTATCTCTGGTCTAAAGTTTTTTCTTTACATGGAAGGTTTTTTGCGACCTCAATATAGTGTTGCAATGGCGTATGCTCATAAGGTAGTTTAGATAACCTCTTACGCCCATTGCAAGAATTACTTAAACAGCACTGCATGTATGTACGTACGCATGTCTATGTATGCGTGTGTTTGTATTTATACATGCTGTTTATAAGCTGGACCGACGAACTACGGCTGCAGGTTAACCCTTTCATTCCCGCAATACTTTACAATGCCAGGTGTTGCAGATAAGACGTGTTTGATGCGTGCTGTACTTGAGACGACAAATTACTTGTTTCTGTATCTCAACCAATAAGCTACAGGNTTCATACCTAAAACTGACCGTGAAAACTGACCGTGAAAACACCCGTCTGAATAATTTTTCACTATCACAAAAACATGCTTTAGAGAGAAATGGAGGAACTGAAAAACGTATACAGACACGTAACGTTTTTTAAGTGCTATTCGCAATCAGACCTCACTCAGACACGTTGGGCGGTTTTTGAATAAAAAAGTTTTCTGCTGGGATATCTGTACGCCGTTCGGCGGCCTACCCAGGCGGCCACCTTAACGGGAGCGCAAAATGGCATGCGCCCAGTAAAGTTTGCATTGACTGGTGCAAAGAAGTTCCATGTCTTGGCGTTGAATGAAATGTAACAAACNACATGCGCCCAGTAAAGTTTGCATTGACTGGTGCAAAGAAGTTCCATGTCTTGGCGTTGAATGAAATGTAACAAACATTTATGTATGCTGAAATGATTTATACGGTTTTGTGTTATTTAATACATGCAAGTGTACGAATTAGTAAATTTGTAAAAAAGATTTACTTTCGAAATACTTTTTTACAGTTTCACTTGACCGNCATGCAAGTGTACGAATTAGTAAATTTGTAAAAAAGATTTACTTTCGAAATACTTTTTTACAGTTTCACTTGACCGACGTATGAATACAGTGACCAGGCCGGTGGCATTGGTAGTTTTACATATGGCGTATGAATACATAATGTATGTGAACACAAGTAGAGTTTGGGCAGAGCTTTCAAAAGTGCTCTGTTTACTTTTAACAGCATGAAATGAAGCTAATTATTTACATTTACCGTTACATAATCATGACTATTTTCTGTGTAATTTGTAAACGCTTTCTGGTTTTTAAAAATTTTCAACCGATGGCTTATTTCTACCACGAAACCAAACAAACAACAATATTTCCATGATGAAAGCCCATATTCTGATATTTGCGGACACAGCATTGAAATAAAATAAATGATGCATTTCATAATTTATACAACAACGTTTGACCTTAATAAAACAAAATATAGCCGGAACTACTTTCTGCCGTATTTGTACTGTGAACCGACTCCCCAGCCAAATGACGTTGACTCTTCACAGGCAGTATTTATCTCTGGTCTAAAGTTTTTTTCTTTACATGGTAGATTTTTTGCGACTACAACATAGCGTTGCAATGGCCTATGCTCATAAGGTAGTATACATAATCTCTTACCCCCATTGCGAGAATTACTTAAACAGCACTGTATGTATGCACGTACGCATGTCTATGTATGCGTGTGTTTGTATTTATACATGCTGTTTATAAGCTGGACCGACGAACTACGGGTGCAGGTTAACCCTTTCATTCCCGCAATAATTTACAATGCCAGGTGTTGCAGGTAAGACGTGTTTGATGCGTGCTGTACTTGAGACGACAAATTACTTGTTTCTGTATCTCAACCAATAAGCTACAGGNATAAGACGTGTTTGATGCGTGCTGTACTTGAGACGACAAATTACTTGTTTCTGTATCTCAACCAATAAGCTACAGGCTGTGTGTTCGGTGATCTGGGATATGAACCAATCATAACGCAGGGCAGTGGCGCGGTTAGCGAATCGGTTTCCCGCGGGTAAGATATTGGGCACTTAGCCTCGCACAGTACAGTACTGGTCTAACATAACCTTCCTGTGCAACATGTAGACAATTGTCTACAATGGTGGTGAAATGGTTAATCGCGAAAACATATATACGACCTATGGTCTAAAGTGAATCGTAATGGCGGTACATATATTTGAAGAGGACCTGAAGCCCCAGTTTATTAGAACAAATGGAAATGGAACACTAAGTGAGATAATGTGAAAAGTTAATTACGGCATGCGGGTTTGTAATCCACCTTTTAAACCCCTCGTGACATGGAGATGAGGGTAGTAAACGCGATTATTTCCATGGAATAATTTGATGGCAGTGACAGACACGTGTGGTGTTCACAGATCTCTGTCCCGTTGCACATTATGCAGGCATTCAATGTTCCGTATTAATCATTTTTTCCTATATTTGTGATAAACTAGTGCTTCAGGTACAACTTCAAATAATATGTACAGCCCTTACGACGATATCATTAGTCGTATTTACCTTTTAGCCTTTTTTCTTCGCGATTAACCCGTAGTCCGAAGTTTTTCGGCCTAATTTAGATACATTCTCTGTATGTTTGTATATACAGTATCTATGTGTATATGTATTTGTGTACACTTGTATGTGTATAGGCTGTTCACGTTAAATTGAGCGCTTTTTAAATCAACTTTGAAGAATATCACTGCCCCTACCTGCATATATTTTAACGGACTCACTCACTGACATGCTCCCGGTAAAGTTGGTAACGANAGAATATCACTGCCCCTACCTGCATATATTTTAACGGACTCACTCACTGACATGCTCCCGGTAAAGTTGGTAACGAAGGAGGGAAAGTAGACCCTTGTTTTAAAGTTGAAATAGTATTAGGTATAAATGTGTGAATTCTTGTAATTATTTTTTATATGCTTTCTGTTTTTTTTTAAATTCGTATAAGTGTAAGAATGAGCAAGTTTCTTATGTATTTACTTTTCTAATAATTTGTACAGTTGCACGTGACTGGCGTATGAGTAAAGTGGCCAGGCCCGTGTCAATGTTAATCTTACATGCGGCGGAAGAATACAAGTGGAGCTTAAGCAGGGCTTTCAAAAGTGGTCAGTTCACCACGAACAGCCTACGTATGTATGTATTCATTTGGGTTTGTATGTGTATACTACCACAGTCAAGTTCGTGGATAGAATGGCGCCGCGAGTGTAGGCAACCACGCATCACAACGTCCACGAATTTATAGACTGTGTTACGTATGTATGTTCTATGTATGTATACAGAGTGTTCGGAAACCCAGTGCCTAAACTCCACACACAGTATCTTTGGACCAATAGTAACACAAAAGTTCTATACATTTATATCCGGGAACGTATTTTTATATAAAATATGTGTGTACAAAGTTGCTGCGTACAACGCCTGGTGAACAAGGTGGTGCGATCATGCTCGTGAGATAGGTTGCATAGGAAGTAGGCGCCCGACGCTGCGTATGTGATAATTTAGTGTCGCGCGTGTAAGGCCTATGCAACTTGTCCCACATGCATGATTCTGCGGATGTACACCACAATTTTGACATACTTTGAGAGGTGGTAGTATGAAACATTCTGAAGGAAAAGCATCAATAAACATATGCTCTGTTCGTAACGGTCTCTGAGACAGAGTGATGTAACTCTCACGACGTTGTTTCTCAGTGAACGTGTGGTGCGTTATCATTGATAACCAACTCATTGGCCCAGTTATTGTAGACAACAGTCTTAACGGAGAACGGTATCTGCACTTCCTGCAGAATCCGTTGCCCGGAGTATTTGGAGGACGTTCCATTGGTGACAAGGGCTGGAGTGTACTTGCGACAGGATGGAGACCCTGCACATTTCACACGACCAGTGGTGCAGTACTTCGGTGAAACCTATCCTGGCCGTTGGATCGGTCGCGGCGGTCCCGTTTCTTGGCCACCACGCTCACTCGACCTCACTCCGCTAGATTATTGTTTGTGGGGGTTGGTTGAACACCGAAGTCCACAGGCGAAAGGCGCAAACAAGTGGAGGAATTGCTTGCTCGCTTGTGAAACGCTTGTGCGCACGTCAAGGAAGGACGTGGAAACCAGCGCCGATAAGCACCACAGCATCCAACTACAGGAGCTGAAAAATTAATTAAGTTAGTGGTGGAATTTTTGAACGTGTGTTGTAAAGGTAATTTACGCACTCAAACCCAACACGTAACGATCTGTTTATTTACCGTCGCCCGTACCTTTCCCGTTCCTGTCAGTTTCACATAGCTGTATCTCGGATACCTCTACTGCGAACAGAGCATATGTTTGTTAACGTTTTCCCTTGAAGAGCGGTCCATGCCATCACCTCTCAGCGTATGCCCCCCCCCCGAAACAGTCTGTATGTGCATGTTTGTATGTATGTGGGCACGAGACGTGTGGGTGACGTGGCGTTGTTGTTGTCCACAGAATGGCGGCTACGCCCTGGAGAAGGAGCGGGCGGGTCAAGCCATGTGCCCCTACGACCCTCGCCACAACAGCACCGCAGTCTTCGTCGGTGAGCACAGAGACCTACCTTCCTCTCGTCCTCGCTGTCGACGGTTCATTGAGCACTTCTGAGATCAACCTTTAAAAAATGGCAACTGTCCCTACCCGCGTGTATTCCAACAGCCAGTCTGGTCGGCGAGTGCCCGGTGAAGTTGGCAACGCTGGCGAGGATGTAGATGCATGCCTTAACGTTGAATTTAAATTGTCAGGCGGTCGTTTGTGAACACCGACATTATCGGTTTTGGTTTCTGGTCTCGTTAATGCACGCAAGTGTAAGAATTAGTAGATCTGTACAATATTTACTTTTATAATAACATGAGTGTTTCACGTGACCGACGTATGAGTAAGGTATTCAGTTCCATTGCAGTGTTATAATTGTAGATGGCTGTTCACGGTAAAGTGAGCACTATTGAGGCCCTAGTTACTTTTTCCTTTCAGCCATGTTTTATCTTTTAGCCTCCTTTTTTGAATGAATATTGCCATGCAAGTAATAAACACACTGTGCATATTCCACATCACTCGGAAGTTAACGTCTAAAGCTAAAACAAAATATATTTATTGACTTTTATTCCAAATGAGAGGGCTTTCAANATCACTCGGAAGTTAACGTCTAAAGCTAAAACAAAATATATTTATTGACTTTTATTCCAAATGAGAGGGCTTTCAAAAGTGCTCACTTTACCGTGAATAGCCCATAGAAGGTTACGCACTGTGCATGAAAATAGATCTCAAGCAAGGTTTTCAGAAGTGCTCAGTCTACCATGAACAGCTTATATTTGTGTNGCACTGTGCATGAAAATAGATCTCAAGCAAGGTTTTCAGAAGTGCTCAGTCTACCATGAACAGCTTATATTTGTGTACAGCTGGCGGTTGACGTACCGACTGAACACTTTCGGATGCAGCCTGCGAGAAAAATAAACCTCCCGCTTAACTCAGCGTTAAAAAAAATATCTATAATATTACAAAAAAATTGGTGGCGAGTGATTTTCCGGAACCCTTTGAGAATTGAGGAGATATTCCTTTTTCAATTAAGGACACGTTCCTTTTCAATCGGGGAGATTCTTCTAAACTTCGGAGAAATTCACTTACATTTTCAGAACTTTCAATTAACCCACGTTACCTTTCCCTGAATTTTCTAACTAAACTTTCTGTACTTCCGGTATTAAAAAGTGGTTACGAAAAAAAAAATTACTTGGGTGTTTTGCTGTGCGAAAAAAATTAATTTCAAATTAGTTGTAATATTTTATTCTGGAGATAAATTTGAACATGAGTTAAACATTTTGGAGTCTGTGACTAACATCTCGATTATGACATTCTTTTGATAATGTAGGGTATAAATAAGATATTTCCAAAAATCTAGCATACGTAACTTTCACAGGTTCTAGTAATGTTTCAGTATTTTAAGTGCGTCTAGCTGTCATGGGTGCTTGATGCTACTGTTTGATGTTTGAAGTAGTACATCGCAGTGGCGTGGATATCATAACTGCCGCAGAAACGATAATTGTTTGCTATAGTGGCGAATTAACCTTCGTGTTGACACGGCATTGTTCGATGAGCACGTCTGGAAGGGTTAAATTCTCNTTTGCTATAGTGGCGAATTAACCTTCGTGTTGACACGGCATTGTTCGATGAGCACGTCTGGAAGGGTTAAATTCTCATGCTCAGAATAATAAGATGGCGGACGCTCGAGTAACTACCTCGTGTCGTAAATGTTCGTTCTATGTGAAAATTACTGCATATGCACAGCGTATTCTTGTGGCGAAAGAAATTTAGTGGCAGTATAAATAATTAGAAATCTGCAAACGTTGCAAATTGTAATAATGTTGAAATAAAAATCATTTTAAAAAATAAGTAAAATAATGGCAGTATAACTCTATATACTTTATATTTCCTCTTTATATTCGTAAGGGACATTTGACTCACTGTGCTAACGTGCTGCCGGATTCTGGGAGTTTTAGTTTTAGTGTTCATATCCTTTTCAGTTACAAAACTTTTTTGTGGTTTTACATAATGTGTTACTCCCGCTTATAAAATTTGGTTTGTTATAAAGTGTTTATTTCTAGCGTCTGTCCAACTGCAGCAGTGCTAAAATTAACTNTTTGCTATAGTGGCGAATTAACCTTCGTGTTGACACGGCATTGTTCGATGAGCACGTCTGGAAGGGTTAAATTCTCTGTTATAACGCCCACATGCTCAGAAGAGTAAGATGGCGGACGCTCGAGTAACTACCTCGTGTCGTAAATGTTCGTTCTATGTGAAAATTACTGCATATGCACAGCGTATTCTTGTGGCGAAAGAAATTTAGTGGCAGTATAAATAATTAGAAATCTGCAAACGTTGCAAATTGTAATAATGTTGAAATAAAAATCATTTAAAAAAATAAGTAAAATAATGGCAGTATAACTCTATATACTTTATATTTCCTCTTTATATTCGTAAGGGACATTTGACTCACTGTGCTAACGTGCTGCCGGATTCTGGGAGTTTTAGTTTTAGTGTTCATATCCTTTTTAGTTACAAAACTTTTTAGTGGTTTTACATAATGTATTACTCGCGCTTATAAAATTTGGTTTGTTATAAAGTGTTTATTTCTAGCGTCTGTCCAACTGCAGCAGTGCTAAAATTAACTGGACAGTTCGGTCATCTCTTTGTGGTTTTCTTTTTGTTCTACATTATAACTAGCATAGAAATAATTTTAGAAACAAGCCTGTATTTTTAGTACCGAGGTTTTTTTTTTGCCTTTACCTTTCGAACTGTGGACACAAAAGCTCATGTTTGAGTCATAGAGCAAATATATACAAATAGAGTAAAGGGAGTAACAGTTCCTCTGATGTCAACGTACCAGTGGCGCGTGGTGAACTGTTGCAAGGTAAGCTGGTGCTTGCTAACGGCTGTACACTCTCAACGCATGCGCAGCAGGAACCAACTACCACTGTGGAGCCAAGGGAAACTGTATTTCGACCACTCACAACGAGCCATTACACACACGTCCCGTCGCCTCACCTGCCGAGCTACGTTTTACTGGCGGAAGTCTAAACTAGCAAGCAACATGGTACAGCACAGAGCTAACCCCAGCTCACCTTGCAACAGTTCACCTAACGCCACTGGTTTACACCCAATCTCTGATTGGCTACATGAAGCTATAGGAACTGGCCTTGTGTCTGGCTACTGAATTCTGCGAAATGCCTCCCTATTGGCTTGCGCCGCCGGTTGACGAGTAGGCTACCAGGCAACGATTGGCTAACTGTGTTCCAGCATGTTGCAGGCCGGTAACACAATCTTGCTGGCGTGTGCAGCTGTAAATGAGTGCGTGAGGGAAGAGATTTGGGCGGCTCTTTACATCGAGGTCTTGGGAGCCTACGAGGGTAAAGTGAGGTGAG
>NQII01001753.1:263467-274393 GCA_002778355.1 Clitarchus hookeri | reverse complement strand
GGGTACACTGGGTCTGAATGTTAAACTCAAAACGTCGACAGGTTGTAAGGTGAATGACGCACCAACAGTAGGTACTCGGGATACTGCATCAGCAACGGGTGGATAAGCACGGAGATATGAAACGGCGTGTGGCGGCTCCTTTGATGTGGGCGTACCCACTCTCTGATTGGCTGCGCGAGGCTCCTGGAAAGGGCCTCGCGTCTGCTTGGCTAATGCGTGCTGTGAAAGGTCCGCTTCTGGGCGAGCTGCCGGCCAGGTCGCCATTCGCGGATCGGCGAACGGCGTTCCGACATGTTGCCGGCCAGCGCCGCCATTTTGCCTGCGCGGGGAGCTGGAGTTCGCGGTACAAGCTGCTGTTTCTCCTCTGCATTCCCAGGTACTCTTGAGGTGTAGGATTGTCGCATGCAACAATTGTCTTGCGACCTTTACAGCCTTCTTTGTGTGATATGTAGGGCCAGTGACTTTTCGCGTAAAAATCGGAGCACACAGTAGACTTCAATGCTATATACACACCTCAGCTGTTNGACTTTTCGCGTAAAAATCGGAGCACACAGTAGACTTCAATGCTATATACACACCTCAGCTGTTGTTATACCTCCGCTGACTGCTGGTGCCGTGTCCGTCTTTGACCAAGCAACTCCGACGCTGAACCTTCGTGATTCGTGCGCAAACGGTTAACACGGGCCAGAACATTTTTAGCCAATCAAAGAAGCTGGACGACTCTACAGTGCTTTGGACTGTATCTTGTCTCGAAATATTTTCGCGAAATATCACTGCTCCCTAGTGATATGTTACTGGTTTTAACACTTTGGGATCGGAGCGTATTTTTTGGCACCCGCGACAAACTATAAGTGGGTCGTCAATACGATCCATGACAAGGGCACGATTCTGTTGGTCTGTGCATTTCCAGTTACCGCCGTCCTACTGGTGCGTATTTCACCGGACTTACCTACCATATTCGAACTTTCTTTATTGGCTAGCTGCTGGTCGGTGAATTGGTAAGCTGACTGTTTCCCAATTACAGTGACTGGTCGTGTGTGACACGGTGTACAGTCCGCTCTGCTCGATTTTATAACTAAATAAATATGTAATATTTTGTCCACAAAAATTACAACTCGTGTGTCGCAGATGTCCGTGTTAGGTCACCGTTAAAACTAGCGAACCACCGGGAGCATATTAATGCGAGTTTTGTCTTCATTTACAAAAAAAATCCGTCATGATACCGTTGCCTGAGTTCGACTCGGACGTAGTCTCCAGAGCGTTGATCTGTAATCGGTAGGGACAGGAAGATTTCGCGAATACGTTTTAGGACAAGCTAGACCTCAAACATACGTACACTTCTGTTATATTTGCAATTGGATCACAGTTTATTAGTAGAGACCTGAAGAATTCGCGGATTCATTTTGGGACAGGCTAGAATTCAAAACACGTGCGTTTTATATAACTTGAGCCGTTGGTTCACACGGTGTTTGACACCTCCTGGAGAACGGTGCCCAATTGCCGGCTTCCACTGTGACAGCAGACAACCAATGCGCTGTCGATATTGGCATGTTTGTACATAAGCCTGCAGGTCATTGAACTCACGAATTTTTCAGGTCTCTATTTATTAGACACTCCCAGGTGAACTCTTAGCCAATAACAGAACTGAAAGGAAGCAAGAGTCGAATGCCGCGCCACCTGGTCTGAGGTAAAACTGGCTACTCACTGAGGCACCAGCCAATGAAAAGAAAACTGACGGTTAAAACACACCTGACCGTGGGATCTAGCTTACGTGTCGTTCAAAACGCGCGATTTTCCTGTCCCTACTAATCGGTAATTTATGTTTGTGTTTTTGTAACAACATGGCATGTGCTGTGCCCTCACGTATTGCCATTCGGGCGAGTAAAGTTGAAACCAACTAAAAATCCTCAACGGTTAATGTGAGACAGCTTACATGCTTAATAATACTTTGCCATTGTACTGTGTACACTCCACCGGCGTCAGACTTAGCATACGTGCTGAGACAGCCATGCGCGAGTTCAACGAGGGCTTGGGGACGGGTGTCAAGGTGGTCGCCTGGGTAGGCCGCCGAACGGCGTGCAAAGCTCCAGCAGAAAACGTTTTATTAAAAAACGTTTCACGTGTCTGAGTGAGGTCGGCTTACGAATAGCATTTAAGCAACGTTACGCGTCTGTATGCGTTTTCCAGTTACTCATTTTTTTCTCTGAAGCATGTTTTTGTGATAGTGAAAATGGCTCGTAAGAGTTTTTTCAAGGTCGTTTTTAGGTATAAACATTCCAGTACAAAACATTAACAAAGANTTGTGATAGTGAAAATGGCTCGTAAGAGTTTTTCCAAGGTCGTTTTTAGGTATAAACATTCCAGTACAAAACATTAAAAAAGTAATAGGGACGTGCATAAAACCTTTATTTTCAATACTACGTCATAAAATTGTAGGGTCTCCGCTGAAAGTCTCATAGAGGCGCGTTATCAACTGCAAGACTGCACGCCAGTAGAGCTTTGCGCTTAGAGGCGACGAGAGAGTTGATGCGCACGTCTCGGTCGCCCCTACCGCTCCCACGCTTTTAAGGCCTCAGACGTGCAAAATTCCTTCAACCGTGCACACGCGGAGAGTTTCAGAGATCGTGCCGGCCAGTGGAGATGTGGAAATTGTCGTCATTATTAACCCTCGTAACCAAAGAAAAAATGATAATAATTGGGGTTTTGCTGTGTCGTGAACGCGGCTGTACGTTTTACTTTGCTATTATGTCTTAAATCGACAGAGCTAGACGATATCTTTCGTTCGGAACCAAAATCAGTGCTTTGGAACGTCGGTGTCGCGAGATATATGCTGCCCTGAAATTTTCGCCTGCACCGAAAAATCGCCTCTAGCCTCCGCGAGCTCCACCACACCTCGCACGTGTGAGAAGGATGGGTTGGGGGGGGGGTCCAACTTAAGGTCACGCTTGCATCTTAATAGTGTAACCGATCGAACGAGATCACGTTTATTTCAATCGTGTTATTAGTCACGGCGTTACAGTGTCCGAATTGATCACCCTGCAACGTTACATCGCAGTTTCCGTCCTGGTGACCATCTCCCCCTCCCCCCCTCATAATCCTGTGTCGGTCTGGTTTCAAAGAAGTATTCACGTGGAATGTTGGCATGAAACCCGCTCAACGTCACAATATTATGTAATGTAAAGAATAGTAAAAAAAAAACTGACACATCGTTTTAAATAATATTGTTCAGAATATTTAGGCTTATATATTCAAGAGGGTTGGTATATACGTCACAATATTTTATTTTTATCGTCATGTGTAAAACTGACTATTGCGATGTTACTAAGTGCGCTAATTTTCATGACGATATGGTAATAATATGTTGAGCTGCGTTACTTGACAGTGTAGAGCTACGCCGATAGAAAGGTTTGTTCCAGCTAGTAATATTTTTTTTTTTGAGTAGGTCTAAAAATATATTTAGATGTCCCAACAATGTTTACTTTGGAAAAATCGTACATAATTGTTTTACTTATTACGCGCACGTAAAACTAGGAATTAAATAACACGTGCATGTTAACCTTGTTGCGTCAGTACAAAGCACTGCCTTGAGTAAATAAGCGAATGTTCGGCGCTTTTTTGTCGGGGCATACACGAGAAATATTCCAACTCGTCAATTGTCATTGCGATTTCCCCGATACTGGACTTTAGTATTTCCTTGTATTTTCATTTATATAATTATCTGTCATTTCGTTTTAATTGATAGTTTTTGTAATGATTTTGTACTCGTATTTGGGACGCAAAAAAAATGTGAACTGATTATACNTTCGTTTTAATTGATAGTTTTTGTAATGATTTTGTACTCGTATTTGGGACGCAAAAAAAATGTGAACTGATTATACTCGGTTTGCTGTCAAAATTATCACGCTGAATGTCCAGATAATTTTACATTTTTATTTAAAAGTACTCTTTAAAATGTGAAAATACAATATTATAATTTGGACTTTAAAACTTCTTCGTTAATGCAGTTGTGTATGCTGAAGAAGTATTTAAATGCGCATCAATTGTGAATCAAGGAAAAATAATTGAATACGTTTTATTTTTAAAAANTTCGTTTTAATTGATAGTTTTTGTAATGATTTTGTACTCGTATTTGGGACGCAAAAAAAATGTGAACTGATTATACCCGGTTTGCTGTCAAAATTATTACGCTGAATGTCCAGATAATTTTACATTTTTATTTAAAAGTACATACGCTTTAAAATGTGAAAATACAATATTATAATTTTGACTTTAAAACTACTTCGTTACTACAGTTGTGCATGCTGAAGAAGTATTTAAATGCGCATCAATTGTGAATCAAGGAAAAATAATTGAATACGTTTTATTTTTAAAAANTATGCTGAAGAAGTATTTAAATGCGCATCAATTGTGAATCAAGGAAAAATAATTGAATACGTTTTATTTTTAAAAAAACTAATAATGGACATGAGTGACGAATTACTGGATAAATACAGACAGGTTTCATTATTATTAACTTTTTGCAGTCCCAGCTAAAAAGTCGGGGAACGCAGCCACCAAAATTTAAAAATGTTCTCAATAATTGATCGGCTAAAGTCGTATGCAGTTTGTTCTATCATTTTCGCATTACAAAAAATATACTTCACTAATGAAGAAAGCTACAGTATTCAAAGTTACAATGTTAAAAATTCGTAAACTACAACTATCAGTATCATTTACGTGCAAAAACGTGCACGAAGTATACTAAACCATTGTGATTCTGATTATTTTTTAGGGAAGGTGACGAACATTGAACATTTTTGTTGGTGAAGTTGTAAGTAGTATCACTAATGGGTGGGGTCACTGAATTTTCGTGTAAAAGTCGGAGCACACGGTAGACTTCAATACTATATACACACCTCAGCTGTTGTTATAGCTTCATTGGCTGCTGGAGCAGTGTCCGTCTTTGACCAAGCCACCCAGGACTAAGCAACTCCGACACTGAACCTTCGTGATTCATGAGCAAACGGTTGACACGGGCCAGAACATTTTTTAGGCAATCAAAGAAGCTGGACGACCCTACAGTGCTTTGAACTGCATCTTGTCTCGAAATATTTTCGCGAAATATCACTGCCCCTACTAATGGGATGAACGGCGTGTCCCGTATTATTATGGGAACTGACTAAACTTAAATGGCTTCGGTTCACTGCTTTATTAGACTTTACTCGTGTAGAACCATACTGTTCATGACGGCCTGGACGAAGTACCACCTTTACATGTTGCACAGGAAGCTTACATTTGACCTGTGCTGTATTCTGCGTGACTCAGTGCCCAATAATCTTTCCTGAGGGTAACTGATTAATAGGGCGCCCGATTTTCGCAAATAATATTTCACGACTAGTTTAATTTCATAACACGTTAGCACAGATCCACTTTCGTGATTGGACGATGTACGTTATACGCATCTGCCAGCGAATCACAGACATACACTATCAGAGTAACCGATTTCTGATTGGCCAGTCAAGAAACAAAATATCTTCTGTCAAAAATTACGTCGCCAATCAGCAAAATACAACTGCTGATATGTCCGAAGGGTGTTGAACTCTAGCACGTGTGGAAATCTTAACGCGAAATTCTTGCGTCCTTAGTGATTCATGAACCGTGCTACTGCTCTACATTGTGATTGGTTCATATCACTATCACCGAGCACAAAGTCTGGAGCTTATTGGTGTTCGCAACGTAACAAGTTCTTCGTCATCTTAAGTACAGCACGCGTCAAAAGAATGTCTTATTTGCAACACCTGAAACAATAAATGAATGTGGGAATTTAATGGTTAAAATACGCGCACAACTGACTTCCCACACTTCTTATTCCTCATTCCTTATCACAGCGATGCCATATCGCAAAGTTAATTACAATCGACGCCAAGTGTTTCTGCGAAGAGCAGCGTCATATATCTAGTGACAGCGCGAGCGACTGCAGCGGGAATTCGTAGGAAATTAAACACGAGCACTCTGACCCGCAATGTAACTGCATTTCTCGAGCAGCAAAACAACACCACTGTGACGTAATGTCAGATGCTGTTTTATTTGCGCCCACATATTCTGGCCCCCGAGACTTCAAAGACTTCAACTTGCTGCCATATTAATGAACACTTTTTTTTTTNTTGCGCCCACATATTCTGGCCCCCGAGACTTCAAAGACTTCAACTTGCTGCCATATTAATGAACACTTTTTTTTTTTTCATCAACGAAACCCCATCTGAACCACAGGAACCCGAATGGCATTTCTAGTCGTATTCCAAATTCACACCAGACAAAAAAAAAGCCAGAAGTTATCGAGCTCTCTGCGAAGTAGGGTACACTCCGTCATGTGGGGAGAGAAGTTAAAAGNCAAAAAAAAAGCCAGAAGTTATCGAGCTCTCTGCGAAGTAGGGTACACTCCGTCATGTGGGGAGAGAAGTTAAAAGTTTTGATCCTACCTTAGGCAAAGATACACTCCAAGGGATTATTCACAAATTAACCATATCAGTGTATTCGAATAGTGACGGTGCGCGAATGGTAAGTTAGTTTCNCTCCAAGGGATTATTCACAAATTAACCATATCAGTGTATTCGAATAGTGACGGTGCGCGAATGGTAAGTTAGTTTCCCATACATCCATGGTGGTAACGTTCCTATAGTTTCTCAGAAAACAGTCAAATGCGTAGGGAAGTCCCCAACTTTGTACAGCAATGACGCTAAACATTCCTATATTTGCATACCGATGTATAGTATTATTTCTATACCATGTGTAGGTTAAAAACTTCCATTACAGTTTAGGAAGTGTACTAGAAAAAATATTTACAATGTATGTCCTTGCCGTGTTTAGGAAAGAAGTTAAAATTAGTTTACTACGTAAGCTCCTAACCCCATTTCGTCGAAGAGGATAGATGCATGCATTTAACAAGCATCAAATAGACAATTTAGAAGTTCACGAATTAATAGAAGGTTATTGAGTGGTTATCGTGAATGACTCACTGGTTACAACTGTCATCGTGATGTAACCAAGATTTTTTTGCAAAAATCCCAGGACATACTGATTGCCGTTTTTTTTTTGTCAGGTAACGTTGATTCACATCCTCTTCCTCCGATTTCTGATGGATAGCACGATTAATTTTTTTTTTTGCATTGTCTCACATGGTTACTTTGTACACTGGTGGAAAGGAGGGGGGTGGGGTGTGTTAAGGAACCTATATACCTATTGCTGTTTTCTGCAACTGCAGCACAGAATCAAATGTGCGATAAGGGCGAGGTTCGAACACGCACAAGCACAAAGTAGTCTATATGTGCAAAGCACCGTGTTTTCGCCGGGGTGCTCAACTTTGAGACTTCGAGTTTTAATTTTGTGGAACATGTGTAGAATCTGTCAATGCGTGTACCCTACGCATGTTTTACGTATTATCATTGTGCGTGCCAAATTAAATCCCACTTAGTGAATTCGACACACCTTCTTCAACACCAAGATCTGTTCAGGAGCAACAGTGCACCCGTGCCTCGCACCTGTCGTTCGAGTAACACTTGTTTAAAAGTGAAATTAGTTTTTAAGGGTAAGTATTTTTCAGTTGTTGTTTTCGTGTGAAAAATACATTTTTGTTAAAGAGGAGTTCTTACTGAAGAAAGAGAAGAAAGTATAGACAGGATGAGTAACTGTCGGGCAGACGGAAAATATAATTACAAACTTGGAAACAAGTCGGCTCAGAGTAATCCGTGTTTTAAAACTACAGAGTAAAGGCACTTATAACAATTTAATAACTTAATTGTTACTGCTTTTTGTTGGTTTGACTTTGCGGAACTAAATCGGACCGAATATTATGGGTCAGAAGCGTCGCGGTTGTTAAAGTAGGTTCCAATTTGTCTCCCTTCTTGTCGAGAAACGTTACTATGTGATCGAAGTTTGCAGTTATTTACTTACGCGGTATGCGGTGACTGGTGACCTCTTTATGACTGGATAATTTTTATGTTTTCAATTAATATTGTATTTTTACTGAGGGAAAAAAATGTACTTAATTATAGAAACAAAATGTAACAATTGGGCATTTGCAAAATTTTTATCATTATAAAATAAATGATAGGTACTTCTTAGCAGCCGTCATATTCTGGTTTTTAAATTTTTTCGGTGTCGACCGAAGGATTTTGTAAGGAAATGAAGGCTGTGGTATCATAGCGGCAATTAGTAAGATATCTGAATATGTACGTATTTTGCGTATTTTTCTTGTAGAGATATTCATATGTTCAGTAACTCTTGTATTACTGCTTTCTAGTCAAATAAAATTAAATGATTATTTTTCTGTTGAAAATGCAACGAGAATTAATGGTGAGTAAGATGTCTTAAAATTTGCCTAAAGTGTCCATAATTTTCACAGATTTAATTATTATAATAATTTTCCCTTTTATTCTATGCACAGTCATACTATTAATATCTTTTTTTTTTNTCTTGTATTACTGCTTTCTAGTCAAATAAAATTAAATGATTATTTTTCTGTTGAAAATGCAACGAGAATTAATGGTGGGTAAGATGTCTTAAAATTTGCCTAAAGTGTCCATAATTTTCACAGATTTAATTATTATAATCATTTTCCCTTTTATTCTATGCACAGTCATACTATTAATATCTTTTTTTTTTAATTTAGTTCCAGTACTAAATTGTGAATTGAGTTTTGGTGCGAGACGACAAGCAAGCCAACGGTAAATGATCACCCTTCTACTTTCTGATAATTGGAGTTCTTTGGGCTTTGGGGGTTTACTAAGAGTTCAGTCCGAAGAGAGTAGAGAGCGTGTCAAAAACAAAGGGAATATTTTCTTTTAATTAGAAACCACTCCATTATACGTTTTGTGCAGGTTATTACGTTTCCGAGGTAAATTTTTGCAGATGTTTGACCTGTACACTGTAAAAAAAATTTCAAGCGTACTTCCTAAACTCCAGCGTCAGTTTTTGTTCGTACATAGCATGGACACTTAACCACACATTAAGAGGCGGCATCACCCCTTGTTAATAAATTATTCGATTTAGTGCCGTAACAGAATAGTCAGGGTCGTTACTGAAAATGTTTAATTGTAGAAGCATTCATATTTCTGTGCAAATTGATGTACCTGATTGTTAATATGTTTTCCTTGGTTTTCGTCCAAGTGTCAGAATGAATTAATATAAAAAAAATTTCTATTAAGTTAATCGTTGCATAAATATGCGTTGGTAGTTCATATATTATGTCCTTAAGGCGCCCGTCTACCTGGCGTTTGAACTGCGTTGCAGAGTGTTCGAAATACACGTTTTTCAACGAAACTATTAAGCATGCGTCCAACGTGCTGATCTACGAAAAGAACACACACTTCAGACGAGAGCTGTATAGTACTTTCAAAATATCACGTACGTTAGAAACATCAATTCAGAGTTCTCCAAAACCGCTAAAAACGGCTTTTCCAAGGCGCAGTAGCTCAAAATGCACGCATCAGATACATACAAAACTACTATAGGGGCCTGCACTGAACCTTCCTAAAGACTTCCCACTAATAAAATAATATGGTCACCGCTGAAAGTCCCATAGGTACACGCAGCACGACGAGAACACTGCACGCCAGTTCAGAGCCTTGCGCTTAGCGGCGATGGCGTACTTGATGCGCGTGGCAGTGTCGCCCTTATCGCTCCCGCGCTTCTCGGCCTAAACGTGGGAAAAAGTTCCAGGTAGACGGGTGCCTTAACGATGGGTAAGGCAATTAGCTAAGCCTCTGTTGTAGCATTTTTCAGTAAATCCTCTTAAATTTGAATCAGGAATAAATAAACAAATTAATGCTCTGTAGCGGGAAACGCGGGCCCTCAAGCTGAAATTATAGTAAATTTGATCGTAGCTGCTATCAAAAATGGAGACTGTACTTACTACACATTCAACTCCTTCCTGAACAAATGCGAGAAAGCTAATGTGAATGCATGGAAAAACCTCTGCCATTCGTGCTTTCTCAGTGCACGTATACGCTGATGTATAATTTGTAAACAATTTCTTAGTGTATAATATACACTACTGAATGCCATGCTCGAATCGAATTCCTATGTTAGATCGAACGAGACGATATTTATTTCAATCGGGTTATCAGTCACGAAGTTATAGTGTAGGAATCGATAACCCTGCAAACGTTACACAGTCGTTTCCGACCTGGCGCCCCGTGTATCGATCTGATATTAGAAAAAAAATTCTAAATCTCGATCTATATATTATATAGATCGAGAAACGATTGTGTAACGTTTGCAGGGTTATCGATTCCTACACTATAACTTCGTGACTGATAACGCGGTTGAAATAAATATCGTCTCGTTCGATCTAATATAGGAATTCGATTCGAGCATCACCTTCAGTTGGCGGGCGGTATAGTCCATAAACGGTTACTTCCAACTATTCTGAAGCCGTGCTAAAGTTCTACTTCCAGGATATTTCTCCGCCTCATGCAAACAAAGCTTGAAAGAGTCTAGAAAATTACTCCAAAGGGACAACGCACCACATTCGCTCGCACTCCGTTCAATAATATTTTGCATAAGAACTATTTCTTAGTAGGTATTACAACACACCTATTTTCTTCCTGTTTTTATTTGAGTAAATTATACTTTAAGTATTATAATTTCGACTTTTAATATGAATAAAACTTAAATTTAACCAAAAATAAGGTCCTTTTCTGCTTTTTTATACTAACACAAGTATAAAAGCTTGTAATACATAACTTAATTAGAAAAAATCCAAGCACGTCATAAATGGGGTGATTTTTCAAATATTTTAATACTAAAATTGTGAAAGCTCTTATTTTGGTGCCATGTGACATATCTCGTCTACATTTGTCGATTCAAACAATAGGAGCCGAATATCAATTTCGATACTTTCATTTTATTACTAACTGTGCCCGTGGCTCCGCTCGCATGGAATACAAA
>NQII01001753.1:238210-253885 GCA_002778355.1 Clitarchus hookeri | reverse complement strand
CCCCCCTGCTTCACGAGAGATACTGCGTTGTCTTGTTCGCTTGTTCTTGCGAGGTCCCCGTGGGGCTGATGCTCGTCTCATCTAGAGGAAGGTTATTTATACTACAGGTTCGGAACAGAACCAGATTTCCTACGTGAGAGTTTTGACATAGGGACAATTTCCGCACCTAGGTGCGCTGTGTTCGGAAACGTAACTTTTGATTTAAAATTTCAAGCTACTCTACGTGAATCGGAAAAGAGAAAGATTTTACTTATTTACGGAGTTATTTTATATTTTATTTATGATTTTTGTAATTATCCTGTTTTTGTTTTAACGTAGACAGTAGATAAAACGTGGTTCTTTCCTAGCACTGGCACTTTAATTAGTGGCGAAAATTTCTCCTTCGCCGAATTGTTAACGTTGATCTTCTCGACCTGTAATAGAAGTAACCTTAGCTGGAGTAAGGTGCGTTCTACTCAGGTTCGATGCTTTTAATTTGTAAACTAAAAATATTTTGCCGCCAGGTAGCACTGGCATCGTGTGTCTACGGGATATTCCCGTTTTTTTGCATGTAAGTTAATGGGATCATTGCAATTTCCACGAGATAAATATAATTGTGCAAACTCGTCCTATTCCTATTGTCCAGAACTCACGTGAAGAATGAACTTTGTTCTTCGCACTAGAGCGTAAATATCACAAATTATGCTCACGTGTTCTTTAATATTCTGTCGTAAACTGGATTTAGCAAAACGTTGCCTCACACAACAACTTTATTTAAATATAACAACTAAACCGAGAATAATAATAGTGGAATGATTAAAAAATAATAATTTTTGTAGCTTGCCTGAGCAGTTTCACGATGGTAAAGGAGAGAAGTATACAGTTCCCTTCGAGAACGACTAAGTTCGCACTTAAATTCGCGATGTTTTCCATTGAAATGACCTTGTTTACGAAGGTTCCGTGCCGAAACACAGTTGTATTTTGAGTGCTTGTTCTCGCTAACACAACTGGAGTGTGTGAACAACAGTTACGAAATAAAGCAAAAACCTAAAAAATTTCGGCTGGTGCAAGACAATTCGAGCGAAACACAAACTTTTGCACACAAATAAATGCAATTTCTCCGTGTATCGCCAGCTTAAAAGTGACCTCTGAAACACGGACTTTTGCACGCAAATAAATGCAATTTTCTCCGTGTATCGCCAGCTTGAAAGTGACCTCTTTGGAACTGCAGCGCTCCTTGCGGTGGGAATTGACTCCATGCCAAGCGCTCCTGTAAGAAATCTCGTTTTGTTTCCAACTTGATTAGAATAGACCTTGGCCGGAGTTACCGCACGAGTTTGAGTCACAGAATCAAGGCAACGTTAGAGGCGACAGCGACGTGCCAGTCGCGCGCCCCGTCGCCTCTATGCGCACGCTGGAAAAAAAACATTTTTTTTTTTTAGCGGCTACAAAATATTTTTGGTTAATGTTTTCCCAGAGAAAAATTTTGTTGTCGGGTAAAAACCAGATTGTGGTGCCAAGTAACACGTAGATTGACTAGTACGAAAGCTATTTAGCGCTCACTAACATATTTGTTTATTGGAAAATACGTTTATTATCTTCCACAAAATGTTTACTTGACAACAATATAATTAATGTCTTCCACAATAAAGCACTGTTGCTGCGACTGCAAAACTACATCCGTTATATTCTGCGCATGCGCTCTGGCATATTCGAAGTGATCACGTCTGGCCACGTCGCCATATTAGTCCGTGTTCGGTTCTTTGCATCAGGTTACGAACTAATTCATGGGGGATATTCTTAAGTACTTACGAACGGATTACATCATTCCTTTATCCCACGTAAGTTAGTGATACACGTAAATTATTCCAGAAAATTAACCTTCAATGAGATGAAGTGTGCAAGCCTTGTCGTGTGTGCCGCTTATTATATTTCAGGTATATGCCTGCTGAAGACAGCGCTTTAAAGTTGAGCAAGGTAGCGTAACGGTAACACGCTGAGCTTGCAGTTAAGATGTCCAAGGTTCGGATCTCACTCGTAATAACTTTGAATGTAGTGTTTAATTGTTTTTATACCGAACGCCTACAATAGCCCACGTCCAGCAAAACACCTTTGAGAACCTCGCTAACCATTATTGCTCCTGTCATCAAACTCACTGAATTTATTGGTGACCACAAACGTCCTTTTTGCAGTTTCACACCATATACTGGAATTACATAAAATTTTGCTTGCACTACAAAATGTTTTGCCATGGCTACATCGAAAAAAAGAATTTTGTGGTCGACAACGAAATTTTTTTTGGCCACAACAAAACTGTTTTTTTTTATTGCAGGCGGCTAAACGGGTTTCTGAAGCTTTAGCCCGCGTTTGAGGGGGAGAATCCCGAGAGCGATAAGGGCGACACTACCTCGCGGATCAAGTGAGCCATCGCCACTAAGCGCAAGGCTCTGCACTGACGTGCGGTGTTCTCTTGTCGCACTGCTTGTACCTGTGGGACTTCACCGGTGACGCTATTATTTTATTGATGGAAGGAAGGTTCAACGCAGGACCCTTGAGTAGTTTCGCATGTATCTAACTGGACAACTCCTTTTGATGGCATCTGTAGTTATTTCACTCTTACATTCGTAATTTTTTTTCTTATAAAATAAGCTTGTTTATGAAGCTCGGTGACACACACCACTGCAGGGCGCAAATAATAGTTATAAAACAAAGTTATTATTTTAATATTTTGGCTGGGGTGTGTATATAACACAGTTCTGGCGAAACAAAAGATTTTACATACAAAGGAACAAAACTTCTTCATTTACCGCCATCTTAAGGGCCCCGCCCGCCAGGCGATCGAACTGCGTTTTAGAATGTTTGAAATCCAGACTTTTTTTTACGAATCTATACAATGTGGGTGCCGTCTTGAAAGCACTCAATATCCCTCGTCTGAAGTGTGCGTTCTGATCGTACATCAGCACATTGGACGCTCGTGTAATAGCTTCGTAGAAAAAAAAAAGTGAATTACTAACACTCTGTAGCGCAGCTCAAGCGCCGGATACGTGGGAGCCCTAAGTTAAATCAAGGTCACTTCCAGCTTTCTCCGAAGATCCTGGCTCATCGTCTGCCTCCGGGCTGTTCCTCCGCCTGGCGACGCGAACAGTGGCTCAACCAAGTCTTAGAAAATGGCATCAACGCGGCGACGCAGCGCATCTGTGCGCACTCACTTCAATAACGCCGCTTGTGGTGCGTGGCGTGTTCAGGAAACAGCCAGACACGTCGTGTGCCTTATGTGCCGATGACGTAAGACGTAAGACCCCCGCACCGGTTATACGTGTGCCTTATGTTCTGCCGTCAGTTCTTGTAAGAAATTCGTAAGCGCATTCCACGACCAAACATTTCCTCTTTTGCAACACCCGAAAAGAAAAATTCATGTGTACATCAAGGGGTTAACTCAGGGCTGAAAGGGTTAACTAGCAGCCTGCCAACTCCTTTGTCAGGCGGCAGCCCAGCCAATAAGAAAGCAACTCGCAGCACACAACAGCCAGTCGGACAGAAGACCCGCTTCCTTAGCTCGTGCCGCCAGTCGGCGAACGACTAGCTTACTTCGATAGAACCGCCTTGACTCTTTACAGCTGCGGGCTTATGGGTTCTGTTATGGCGCGTGTGTACGTATGTGTGTGATGTCAATTCTCGGTNTGGGAGCCCTAAGTTAAATCAAGGTCACTTCCAGCTTTCTCCGAAGATCCTGGCTCATCGTCTGCCTCCGGGCTGTACCTCCGCCTGGCGACGCGAACAGTGGCTCAACCAAGTCTTAGAAAATGGCATCAACGCGGCAACGCAGCGCATCTGTGCGCACTCACTTCAATAACGCCGCTTGTGGTGCGTGGCGTGTTCAGGAAACAGCCAGACACGTCGTGTGCCTTATGTGCCGATGACGCAAGATGGAAGACCTCCGCACCGGTTATGCGTGTGCCTTATGTGGCGATGACGTAAGACCCCCGCACCGGTTATACGTGTGCCTTATGTTCTGCCGTCAGTTCTTGTAAGAAATTCGTAAGCGCATTCCACGACCAAACATTTCCTCTTTTGCAACACCCGAAAAGAAAAATTCATGTGTACATCAAGGGGTTAACTCAGGGCCGAAAGGGTTAACTAGCAGCCTGCCAACTCCTTTGTCAGGCGGCAGCCCAGCCAATAAGAAAGCAATTCGCAGCACACAACAGCCAGTCAGACAGAAGACCCACTTCCTTAGCTCGGCGCAGCCAGTCGGCGGACGGCTAGCCTACTTCGATAGAACCGCCTCGACTCTTTACAGCTGCGGGCTTATGGGTTCTGTTATGGCGCGTGTGTACGTATGTGTGTGATGTCAATTCTCGGTTACTTTCAACTTTTCTAAAACCCCGCGGAAGTTCTACTCCCAGGATATTCCTCCGCCTCGTGCAAACACAGCCTAACCAAGTTTAGAAAACTACACCAGAGGGACAACGCTCCGCGTTCGTGCGCACTGACTTTGATAATGCTTTGCATGGGAATTATTTCTTATTAGTAGAGACCTGAAAAATTCGCGAGTTCAATGACCTGTAGGCTATACTCCATTGTCGTATGTAAAATAATGCAAATATCACTGTTCATTGGTTGCTTGCTGTATTAGCCTGAAGACGGTGATTCGGTCTGCATTTTATTGTGTGTTTGTTATTGGCTCAGAGTTGTCCAGGAGGTGTAAACTAACGGGTGGGCCAATAGAATAAGCAATACAAACGTACAAGGTTTTGAATTCTAGCTTGTCCCGAAATGAAGCAGCGAATTTTTCAGGTCTCTACTTATTAGGCATTACCAACAGACCTGTTACCTCCCTGTTTTATTCTTATCAATTACAAACGAAATATTATAATTTACCTAAAATACGATACTTGTGTGTTAACAGAAATATAAAACGCTTGTTATACGTGATATATTCAGGAAAACAACCAAACACGTCGTACATGGGTGATTATTCAATGTTTTATTCAAAAAGTGGGAAGAAACCGCAAATAAACTGTATGTGTGTGTGTGTGTGTGTGATAGAGTGAAGAAGGGGGTGGTGGGATAGGGGGAATATTTGGACATCACCGATGTGGATCAAACAACTGACTGAAACTGTAGGGAAACGGGGTAATCCGCGCCNGTGATCACGTCGGGACCCACAGCTGTAGAAAAGTGGTTAGGTCACCACACCACCGCGGCTCCTGAACGAGAACTGGCGATAAGGTCGACTTTCTCTGCCGTGACAAACGCGCTCTCGGCGTTTTGAACGCCACGCGGAATAACAAGCTGGGCAGGAAATTACTAATTCCGTGGGCTTTCTTGCGCCAACCATGCATATTACAGCGCACCAAAGTGTGTTGTTCGCGGTTGAGTTCCTTTGAAAGCTCTGCTAAAGATCTACTTTCCTCCTCTTTTGTATTCTTCCGCCATATGTAAAATTTACATAGCCGTGGGCCCAAAGGCTGTCCACGTTAAAGGGAAGGTTTTTTGAACTCATCCTTTGAAGGAAAAAAAAAACACCGCCCTTAACTCTCTGTAAGCCATAGTATACACTGGCATGCAGGTTTTCAGTGAAGTTGGCAACTAATTAGGAAAAATAGTTCTACGGCTTGACGTTATATTAATGTTTAAATGTATATAAGCTATTCACAGTAAAGTGAGCTTTTTTGAATGACTTCTCATTTGAAATAATAGTCAATTAATACATTTTAATTTAGCCCTGAAAGTTAACTTCCGAGTGCGGTGAAATACACACACACTGTGTTTATTACTTTCATGGCAACATATGTTGAGAAAGGTGGTTAAAGTAAAAAAAATATGGCTGAAAGGAAAAAGTAACTAGGGCCTCAAAAGTTCTCACTCTACCGTGAACAGCCTTTAGCTTCTGAAGGAGGTGCTTATTATTTCATGGAAATGAAAGTACTAATTTTCAAATTTTTACCACAGTTCGTTCCTATAAAAAATCCTCGCTTTCACGTGGATTACGTATGAATAAATTGAGACTCTTCATGACGACAAATGTTAATTTTTACATAAGGCAGAAGGATACAAAATGAAAAGAATAGATCCCAAGTAGGGCTTTCAAAAGTGCTCCATTAACCGTGGATATTCGATAATGACTTTTTCTTCAAACGTCAGTCATGTGAGAGCGTGAAGTTGGTACGAATGTAATCACGATATCTTCACGCTTTCTGTGCCAACCTTTGGAAAATCACCCCACCCACGTGCCACATGTTTGGTTGTTTCCTTAATAAATAATATTTATAGTCTGTTCACAGTAAAGTGAGCACTTCTGCGGCCCTAGTTATTTTTTCCTTTATAGAGTTGTGTACTCCCATTATCAATTTTTTTTTATAAAACTTTCACATGTAATGTGTCTCTAAATTATTATATTTATTTCATGGTCATTATAAATTATCAACAGAAAAAAATGTATGTTGGTAATAGCTAGTACGAAATAGTTTGTATATAAAGTATCATTAAACTTAGTTTTTTTTTTTACGTAATTTGTAAACGTTTCCTTACTGACATCTTTACGTTAACAGGTAGCACTGTTGGAAATACAATTCATTTATATGTAAAAATATTACTTTACGTTGCCTCTCGAGTGCACAAATACGTTGCGTTAGTTTCTCTAGTTTATTTTTCCCCAGACCCGTTTGCGTTTTGTTTACACGTGGCGGAAGGATACGTCGTGATTGCCAATTCGTACTCTATCGTGTATAAAGAAAACTTTCCTTGCCATAATTTGAAACGTTACACTCGACAACACAACGTCAAAAGTGAGAAATATTTTACATAGTTCACTGCTCACTGCCATCTGCCTGCGCAAGCCAGTGTTTACGGTAACATATACGGTATGTTCGGAAATTAAACGCCCAAACAACGGGATGTGATTCCTTATGGAAAATTAAGTCGAAAATATTTTGGACACCGTATACCTAAACGCAATATTAAAGGTGATATGAGCCTATGAAAATTAGGTTTTGGAAACGTATTTTTTGCCGAGTGCCTTGTACAACGCCTATAAAGTCCGCAGCAGAAAGGTGACTTATGCTTCCCATGTTGCAGAGACACATGCGTAATGCTGGCCGTCCTCGGTCTGTGCGCACTGTTCGGCTTGAGGAAGTGAAACGTCAGCACATCGACGACGTGCCCTCCGCTAGTACACGCTCCATAGCGCGCTAAATGAGCGTTACCCATTCAACCGTGTGGGACGTACTGCTGGCAGAAAGTGCAAGGCATTAAGCGAAAATACGTTTTCAAAACCCGATTTTCACAGGCTTATATCTCATTTAATATTCCGTTTATATATATATATATAGTGTCCTGTATATTTTCGACTTCATTTTTCATAAGGAATCATCTCCCGCAGTTTGGGTGCTTAATTTCCGAACACTCTTTATACAGTTACCGAGCAGAGATATGTGTCACAGGTGGTTTACAAAAGTACTCACTTTTCCGTAAATATTTTATACGTCAAGATGTGCGCCACCTTTGAATGGTTACTTTTGAAACTTAACCGTTGCTTATTTTCATATATGAAAATGTACTTCAAAAGCAGTTGATCACTTTTTTTTCTCAGATATTGTTAAACTTGAAATTTTGAATAAGTGTGGGCGATATTATTGTACCTGTAGAAATTCCAAGAATACGGCTGGTCCAATAACACGCACGAGAATTATGTTTGTAACACTAGAATAATTTAAACCCCTTTTTGCGTTTATGTGCTACAGGAACAAATTAACAATTGTGGCATATTCAAATAAAAATAGCCTGTTACTTGTACAAAAATATAAATGGTTTTCTGTGAAGTCTGTGGAAATTAAAACTAATGCTATGCATGCATAATTTGCAGCCACTTTCGGGAACATAGATAGGCCTTTGACTCGATAATTGAAATCTGTGGTTTGGAATCATCTGTGCACCATAAGCCGATGTATGTCGTGCTGTGTGTACATTTAATTAAATCTCTTCAAATATTTGAGCTGTGTTCGTTTTTCGACCTTTTGCCAATTAACGAAATTCTTTTTTTTTGGAAACAAGGAATTTTAATTTGGCCGCATTCGCGTGCACTTGTATTTTTTTTTACCCCTTTAATTTTTTTTTTTCTCCTGGGCGAATCGACTCTAACCAAATTCGATACACATTTTACCCAGTCATTCAAAGGCGTACTTCAACATTTTTTCTTTGCAATATTGTTTTCGCTTCTGGATCTTTATGGGTAATTTCCGGTACAGATGTTCACATAAATATCTCGGCAACTACACAAAATATAATCAAATCAATCGATCTGCAACACCCTTTACTTTTCACCTACTCGTCATCAAAAGGTAAACTTCATATTTTAAGTTTTTTTTCATTATTATGTAGTAAGTGACACAGAGCCACCTAGTACACAAGGTAGCAGTGGTATTGTTTAACCTAGCACTTGTAAACATACCTCTTGGTAGAATAACTAGATTTCTCCTAAAGTTACAGCTTAAACTATAACGCGCTAAGAAAAGTTTTTTGAATTAACATTATGTTTTTTTTATTTTTTACGTATACATTATGGAAAGCAAAAGTGGAAATACAAAACACCAAAAGTCAAAATAAGTCATAAAAATTTCCTTTTTTTTTTTTTAAGATGCTCCAAAACAGAGCCACAGTATTTTCAGTTTCACACATATTATATTTCTGTAAAAGAAAATTAAAAATTAACCATTTCAACGGAGCTCTGGCTGTAATAACAGTATGATAAATATTTGTATCTTCCTTCTTTTTCTCTATTTCGCGCTATATGAAACCGCTTCTGGCTTGCGTACCTACTATATTACAGACTAAGGTTTTTAACCAAGTACAAAAGTATCAGTTGTTTTTAAAACTTTTTATGTAATGCTTTTAACAGCAGTCACGAGGAGTGCTTGTTTAGTACCATATCGTAATTTCGAACTACTTAATTTTTTGCCATTTAAAATCTTAAAAAAAAAAAAGACTGGCGAATAAATATGTGACTTTTTTTTATCTTCTTCAAGTAAAGGTACTATTTAGAATTTGTGATTACCCAACATTGTGTTAGATACGTTTGATAAATGGCAGGAAACTTAATTTATAATGTTAGTTTGAAGTGATTGTTGTTTAGTATTATTTTTATCGTCATCTCGTCATTTGTCGGAATATTGCATTATTTTTCACACTGTATCAAGGATTTTAATTATAAGACTTTGTGGTGTACCGAGCAGCTCGCATCTCTGAAAGGAGTGGCTGGTCACTTCCGGCGGCACACGAAGTGTCCAGGCAATAGACACACCACTTCGCCTCTCCTATCTTCTTTCTCTCGGCCACACTCTAAACCTGAAACAGTGAGAATCGAGCCAGAAAAGAGTGAAAATTGAGGGACTGGTAATCAGTAATTAATATGACGGCTGAATCTCACGTATCTATTCGTGATTCCCACCGAATTTCGATAATTCCACTGCTGTACGACACTTGTTCCCAGTTAATTCGCTTGATTCGACAGTCGAGAGTAGCTTATCAACTGATATTCTGCAAATGTTATTTCACTGATTGGTATCACTGATTCGTAGGGACCTGAAACATTCGCGTGTTCAATGACCTGCAGGTTTATGTACAAACATGCCAATATCAACAGCGCATTGGTCGTCTGCTGTCACAGTGGAAGGCGACAATTGGACCCCGTTCTGCAGGAGGTGTCAAACACCGCGTGAACCAATGGCTTAGGTTGTATAAACGCACGCGTTTGAATTCTAGCTTGTCCCAAAATGAATCCGCGAATTCTTCAGGTCTCTACTGATTCGGGCTCAAGAGTGCATCTGCTGCGGAGGAAGAAATTTTTCAAAATAGTTCTCCAAATGATTAACAGCAAATACATTATATAAGTGCAATAAGCGTGGTTGAATGCAATCTAAGGTACTTTTACAGTAAAGTAATCGAATGTCAATAAATGCAGGCCCACGCAATATTCCCGGAGCACAGAACAAGTAAGTTACATATGGAGGGGAGCATCGCCCCGCCCTGGAGAGATAAAGGCGATCTTCCTGCTCTAAAGCAGTGGCCACAGTGTTACGAATGCGCTTTTAAGCTATTCATTCGTGAAAGTGTCTATGGGTTTAGCTTAAATAATGAGTCATGATTAGGTAGAGCACAGCAGTATAAGTTGAGGTTTATTGAGCATAAGGATTATAAAGTATTTACGTGACTATTGATCGGGGGAGCTTAAATTGAATACCAAGATGCTTATTAATTATATTAAGATTTATTACCTCACGCCATTACTATTACAGTCTAATTGGAAAGTCCCCACCTTGCTCATGTTGCCGGTGGCTGATTCTAGGAGGCGGTTAACGACGGCCGGACACATCCATCTTCCGTGGTCTTCTCTCTGGTCGGGTCGACGACAAAAGACGCCGCTCCTGGTGTTACGCTGGCCTACATCGGGCGCGTTGTTTAATATTTTCGGCCCCGTTTACTGGCCTGCGGAGGGGATTTCTGCAACTGTCTTTCGAAAGGTGGTGTTGCAATCACGCCCGTGTCCTGGTTCAATTTTTTTAAAGGTGTGATCAGGCAGGCCGTCCAGTTGAGGCCTGATCACTTCATAACGACAGGTTTATCGTCGGCGCCATAGAGGGCACTTGCGTGATAAACACGCCCAAGTGGTGCAGACCTCTCCGAGGAGCGAGGGAGGTTACTGTTATCACGACAGGTGTTATGCGTCAAGTTAGTGAAATATTCGTCGCTGCGATACCGTGGGCAGCGGCGCGGTACATCACCGAGAAGCGAGTAGATATCACGGACCGCGGTTGAAGACAGATGGCCAAGCATATCCGGTCGTGTTGCGTGGGTTCGTTGTTACGAGCCTACACGGAACAAGTAAAACTTCTGCCTGTTTATTGTCTGCCCCAATGTATAACGAGCTAGCCGAGGTACAACACTTCTAAATAGACATTGCAATAATTAGTAGACACTGTAGCTGATACCGGGGTGTCACCTGTAACATGTGCGCCCCTGCCGGAAGGAACATCGCAGACTTGATTTGCGTGGTATACTGACACCTAGTGATGTAACATATCACGAGTAGCTACTTGCCTGTCACGTGGAAGCCAAATTGCATTCTTTATCCTCACATATTTGTACTTCACTCAACAAAGAGAGGTGTAGGTGAGTGGAAAAAGTCACGGACTGTAAAACTTTCGATTCGTTTTCAAATCCCGAATTATTTATTTTTTATGTAGAGTAAAACATCCACATAACAAAAATTAAAAATTTTTCCTTTATTTTTTTTTTTACAAGAAGTGCAGAAAAACTAACTTGCCAATTTATGGATTGGTTCCGTGAATCATTAAATGTTATGTGAAATGTAGGGAATGTCCGTTTTTGAAAAGCAATTTGTTCATAATTTTACTAGGAGTTCTGGATACAATTTACTAGTACTTTTCCATAAAATGGCGACGATATTTAGCTGTGTAGGTAATTGAAGGTGTCCATTGAAAGTACTTCACAGATGCCATAAAGAATAAAGGAGGAGCGTGGATTCAGTATTCTTTTTTGCGTGGCTCGTGCCATGTGTTGGACGACCTGTTTTTTGCGAAAGGACTCCATGACTAGATTTACTGGAAAACACGATAGTTCAGAAACAATTTCGTGGTTGGATTATTTGAACTCTCACATGTCTTAGGTGTTTGCCAGCCAATCACGGAAGTTCAGTGCAGGATTAACTTAAATCTGATAGGCCCAGTCAAATAGAGAAATGATTTATGATTCGTTCATACCTTAACGGGGCTATGGGGGCATAGCAAGTTTTTGATAAGAGTTATGTAGTGAACACTATATAAAAGGGGTTTATTTAACACTGAGGTCGTACAATATTATTTCAATATAGACATGAGTTAATATGCGCAAATATACTGAAATATTAATTTATATTAAACTATAAGGATTTAGCCAGCCAAATTCTGAGTAAGGTCTAATTGGAGAGTTCCCACCTTGTTCATGATTCCGGAGGCTGATTAATTTGGCGGAATTCGACGCTCGGACACACCCATCTTCAGTGGTCTTCTCGTTCCAATGTCTCGACGACAAAAGACACCGCCCACGGACTACACTGTCCAATATCGGCTGCGTTGTCCCCGTTTACTGGCCGGTGGAGGGGGTTTCTGTGGTTTCCGATCTCATAACTAATTCCAGAAATCACGGCCAGTGCCCTGGATAAATATGTGAAGGTGTGATCAGGCAGGCCGCTCAGCTAAGGCCTGATCACAACTGGTAACAGTAGCATCGCACAGACACCCTGCCAAAAGCCAAAGAAAACCTGCTTGTGTGCACGTAAAATGTAAAATGTTGACGCCTAACCTTCGCACAAATATTCTTTTGAGAAAACCGGTGACCCTTGCCATGTACAACACGAAGAAAATTTCCGGCAGATGGCATATGCATGTGTTAAAACTGTGCCACAAACTATCCGAGAATACAGTGGCGAAACAGTCACATATACCGCGAACTCCAGACGCACACGCCTGTAAAATGGCATCACTGGCTATAAACTATTCGCGGTTTCTGCATACTTTTTGAACCAAACATTAGAAAAATCACCCCACGTATGACGTGTTTGGTTGTTTGCTAAACATGCCACGTTACACAAGCGTTTTATACTTCTCTTAGCATAAAAACATCTCATTTTTGGCCAAAATTAACAAATAATTATATTTTATCTATAAATTATAGTATTTCATTAATAATTTATATGAGTAAATCAGGGAGGAAATAGGTATGTTGTTAATGCTTAATAAAAAATAGTCCATATGCAAAATATTATTAAAGTGAGTCCGCACGGTTACGGTGCACTGTCCCTTGGGTGTAATTTTCTAGACTCGGTTAAGCTTAGTTCGCAGTAGGCGGAGGAATATCCTGGAAGTAGAACTTTTTGCAGGGCTTCAGTAAAGTTGGAAGTAACCGTGAATGGACTATAGCAACATGCTGGAGCGCCGTTTGCCAATCAGCGCTTGGTAATCTACTCTTACCAGCCGGCAGACCCACCTATAGGGAACCTTTCGCAGCACGCAGTAGCCAATTAGACACAAGTCCCGTTTCCATAGCCTCGCGAAGCCAATCGGAGAATGGGTACGTCCAACGTCGAAGGAGCCGCCACGCTGTTTGCTCTCAGTGTACTTGGTGTGTGGGGGAAGGTGGTGGATGGCAGGTAGAGCGCGCCAATTCCATACTCCGGGCACCAAGGGTAACCACGGAAGGGTAAATATAGACTACATATAGGCCTTTCGCGGTTAACTGAGCACTTCCGAAATCAACCTTTGAAAAATCCCACTGCGCCTTATTGCACATATTTTAACGGGCACTCTGGCCAGCATGCACCCAGTAAAGTTGGCGACAATGGAGGTAAAATAGGTCCATGTATTTAAGTTCAGTGAAGAGTGTTAAGTAAACGTTGGTGAATACTGAAATTGTATTTCATTTTCTTCTTGTTTTTTTTTTAATTCGTTCAAGTGTGAGAATTAGCGAATATGTAAAAATATTTACCTTTCTAATAATTACAGTTTCACTTGGCCTACGTATGAATAAAGTTATCAGGGCCACGGCAATTTTAATTTTACATGTGACTGAAGAATACGCAATATGCTTACGAGTAGAATAATTTGGTCCCACAACAGAAAGACGCAGGCCAAAATAAAAGCACAATCAGTATCACTAACGGATAACTTGTAACATTGCAGATTTTCGGGGTTATGTTTTCCGTTAGTCATAGACATTATCATTATATATGATTACCGAGTACTTGCTTATGTTGTCACTTCATTAAATGTTGTTCCAAATTACGCTTTATTATATTAATTAACAGTACAATCTTTGGTTATTTTAATAGTTTATTGACATAGAGATTATGTGTAAGTATTTTTCATTTTTTTCTAGACGGTATTCACTTTATTTTCATTTCTTCTCTAGAGAGTAGTCAGCATTAAATGTTTCTTACACAAATGTACTAGATAAAATTATCCCGGTTGTTTCTCGTCTCGCCATTGCTGATAGGAGGAGAGATGTGTCATGGTCAGACGACAGCCAATCGGAGAACAGGAGACAACACAAGTAAGGAAGAAGTAAAATACAACATAATTTTTTCTTTAAAACAATTCTCACCACCTCTAACGATGGACGCGTGTCATATGATATGAATTTTTTAATGATTTAATATTTAATACAATTGCTGCAATAAGTTCTGAAAGATGAATGATTATTAATTCAAGAAGAATTAATATTAATTTTATTGTGTTTGAGAAGATAAAAATTATAAATATAATTTTGTTGGAAAAGAAGAAGCACTAGTAAAATACAATTTTGAGAAGATTTTAATTGTAATATTGTGATTTTTATGAAATGTAACACACTTACACCTGTACGTTTCCCAGGCAGCGTACAGTAGAAGGGCGGAAAGTGACGCACGCGTGGTTCAGCCAATGACTGGCCATGCAGAAACTATATCTGCGCGTGACTGTTAGTTGGCTTAAACTAGAGAAAAACAGTACTTTCGCTCAATCAATTTTTTGTCATGATATTGTACGTATTCCTTCTTTCGTAATATTAAATGCCCATTGCGAAATTACCAGTTCACAATCTATTCATAAAGCATGCATATCTTAGCGTATCTTAATTAAAATATCAGGTTTTAAAATGTCGAGAAGAGATTGAATGTGGACCTCTTTCGTTATGTGTGTGTGTGTGTGTGTTGTATTTAAAAAAAATTGAATCGATGAGGTTAAGAAGGGAAAGATTCCACATTTTGGCCAAAATAAACTGAAGGGTATACACAGNTGTGTTTTGTATTTTAAAAAAATTGAATCGATGAGGTTAAGAAGGGAAAGATTCCACATTTTGGCCAAAATAAACTGAAGGGTATACACAGTCGGTGAGCTTACAAACGAAAACATTGCAACACTACTAATGCAATGGCGGGCTCGTGGCCGCGAAGAGCGGAGCGAGATGAATAAAGAAAACATTTCTGGAATATTTTCCTTCTTGGGCTCAGTGGCCACGTAATGACCCGATATCCCGACAGAGCGCTCTGTAGTTCGTTACCGTTTGCACTGCAGTGCTGATGGCGATGTTTTTTTGTTACACGGCTATATTTTTAACAAACTATCTCCTGAAACCAAAAGGGATACTTTTTTTGCAGTGACGCCTGCCCAGGGTAAAACCAGAATCACACACCAGCGAGGTTTCTTATGTCACCGACTATGACTGGAAGGATGAGAAGTGTCCGTATTTAATTTCCGATTCGGGGTCACGGTTCCCTTCCATGCGAACGTGATTTCGCGGTAATAAAGAAAGGTGTTTGCCTCCTTGACCGAATATATTCACCAGATCATTATAACGAAATGATACGTTGAGCCAAGAAGACCACCAGCTTTTGAGGCAAAGCCCATACGCAAAAAATTAGTTGAATTTATAATTTGTTTATTCACACGAAATATAGATAATACACTAACAAACAGTTGATATAAATTTTTTGCATGCGAGCTTGAATACGCTCTACTACAAGCCGTGAATTAGAGGGATGTCGAGTGAAAAATGAGACAAGAAGGAAACGATAAGTCGTAAGGAGAAGGGGTAAACTAACTAAGAGGAACAAGAGAGGAAGTAGAGGAAACACAAGGTTGCAGGGGGGGGGGGTGTGACCCC
>NQII01001753.1:200173-237038 GCA_002778355.1 Clitarchus hookeri | reverse complement strand
GTGTCGGCTAAGTTGAAATATTCTGGCATGTGCCGCTAAAAGAAAACCCGTTTGTTTTTTTTTCCAAGCGGTTTCCCTAGAAGCTAATGCCGCTGTACCTTCTAAAGATTAGCCTTCTTTATTACGCACGATAAAGTCCGTTTACCATCACATTAAGTGTTCAGCGTAACTCAAGGATTAAATATAATTATTACGCTCGAACATCTGGGCGAAACAATAAAGCTTAAGCGTAAACTCGTTACACCCATATGCGAAAAAGGAAACACACTTCAGACGAGATANAACTCAAGGATTAAATATAATTATTACGCTCGAACATCTGGGCGAAACAATAAAGCTTAAGCGTAAACTCGTTACACCCATATGCGAAAAAGGAAACACACTTCAGACGAGATATAAAGGTTGTTCTGATAAAGTGAGCGCTTTTGAAATCAACCTTTGAAAAATGTCACTGCCCCTACTTGCATGAATTTCAACGGGCACGCTGACCTGGGCATGCGCCCTCTATAAAGTTGGTAACGACGGAGGAAAAGTAGTTCCATGTCTTAACGCCGAATTAAAAGTGTTAGGAAAGCATCTGAGAATACTTAAATTATTTGTTTTACTTTCTATATTTTTAATGCATGGAAGTGTCTGCATTAGCAAAATTGTAAAATATTTACTTTTCTAATAATTGCACAGTATTACTTAACCGGTGCGTGAATAACGTGGCCAGGCCTATGGCAATGTTAATTTTACATATGGCGGAAGTATACGGAATATACATACGAGTAGTTCTTTAGCAGGGCGCTTTTCAAATTGCTCACTTTACCGTTGACAGTCTTTACGAATAATACTCTCAGTTCATCATGCGCATCATAAGTGCTATTTCCGAGCTCTCCAACTGAGCCAATAACGGCTTTTTTTCATACAGCTGTAACCGAGAGAGGTGGCGCAGAGGTTAAACTTTGAACTCACATTCGGGAGGGCCTGGGTTCGAATCCCGGCACGGCCATTCCGATTTCGGTTTTTCCGAGGTTTCCTCCGGAATCACCCCAGGTGAATGCTGGGATGGTTCCCTACTGCATGCCATGGCTGAATCCCGCCGTGTTCCTGCTTCTCTGAGCCGCTTGTTCCGCAATTACCTCGCTGTCTATGAGACGTGAAGCCCTACCACCCACATTCACACTTCTGTGTCCCATTACTAGAGACCGCAAAAATTCGCGAGTTCAATGACCCGCAGGTTAGACTCTACAGTCATATGTACAAATATGCCAGTATCATCAGCGCATTGGTTGTTTGCTGTCACAACGGAAGGCGACAATTAGACACCGTTCTCCAGGAGGTATCAAACACCGTGTGAACCAACGGCTTAAGTTATATAAACGCACGTGTTTTGAATTCTAGCTTGTCCCAAAATGAATCCGCGAATTCTTCAGGTCTCTACTCATTACATACTGGCGGGAAACATGCGAAACTGTTATAGGGACTTGCACTGAACTTTGCTTCAGACTTTCCATCAATAAAATGACAGGGCCACTGCTTAAAGTCCCATAGATATACTGCACGTCAGTTCATCGCCGTGCGCGTAGGGGTGATGAGACACCAAGTGCACATGCCATTGTCGCCCTTATCGNTACTGCACGTCAGTTCATCGCCGTGCGCGTAGGGGTGATGAGACACCAAGTGCACATGCCATTGTCGCCCTTATCGCTCGCTTACTTCTGAGCCTCAAACGCTCCGAAAATCTCCAAGTAGGCGGTGCCCTTAAGCCTGGTTTACACGCTTCCAGTAGCTGACAGCAAAATTTACTAGTAGAGGAGAGGGTGTCAGTGACTAGAAGACAGCTACTGACTGGAAACGTTTAAACCAGGCTTTAGGGCTAAAGCTTGTAGGGATAGTGACAGGTAGCCGCGGTTTTCTTCTCTCCCGCGAGGGTAGTGATGTGTCACCAGGGGGTGCGAGGCTGGCCACATCGCGAACCCCCACAAACGCCAGTCTGCCGGCGATTCTTATCGGGCCGTAAATCAGCCATAATTACCGGGCAGGGCCGGTTCAATTAGCGTGCCACGTCACCGTAATTAACATACGTCACGGCGATGCGGGTAGGCGAGGGGCTGCCGGCGTGACGGGGGCGTCGGAGGGATGCACGCCGCCACGGCCGAGGGGGCAGCGGGTGCGTGGCACGTCCGTCAATAACGCAACAGCCACCCCTGTTCCGGCTGGCCGAGGGAAATTATTTAAAGCCTCGCCCGCGACCCTGTGGCGACATCCGCCAGGCCTCCGCGCCACCCGACACCTGCGTAATTACCTTCGCTCCCGCCCCCACACTGCCGTGGCCGCGGTGGCATCACGGGGTGCACAAGGTCTGGCCCTGGCCACGTGAAGCCACGTCGACGTCGACTTGAATCGAGAGGTATTTGGAAGGCGTTAACGGCTAAATCGACCCTTTCAGACCCACTGTAATTTACAGTTTCAGGTGTTGCAAACAAAAAAAATTTACGATGCGTGCTGTGTTAAGTTGACGCAACACTTGTTTTGTTGTAACTGTAATTGTGATCGAGACCAGTAAGCCGGTTTGCGAATAATTTACCCGCTGGTAACATCTTNTTGTTTTGTTGTAACTGTAATTGTGATCGAGACCAGTAAGCCGGTTTGCGAATAATTTACCCGCTGGTAACATCTTTTGTTCATTGAGCTTCGCAGTGTGCAGTACAGACAAAAATATACCTACTCGTGCGTGACGTACACATTTGCGTACAGTGAGTCGGTATGAGTCAAACGGGCCATGAGGATGATATGAGAGAGAGAGAGATTTCTAGAAGAGAAGGAATGCAATGGTGAGGGAAAACGGGAGTACCCCCGACAACGAAAACTCAGTACAAAACAAGACTTCGCCAGAGGACACGACAAGACAATAACGACGAAAAAACAGTACAGTTAACGAAACAAGACTTCACCAGAGGCCGCAACAAGATAATAACGGCGAAAACTCAGTTCAGATAGTGAAAGAAGACTTCACCAGAGGACATAACAAGACAATAACGACGAGAACTCAGTGCANGAAAACTCAGTTCAGATAGTGAAAGAAGACTTCACCAGAGGACATAACAAGACAATAACGACGAGAACTCAGTGCAGATAACAAACAAGACTTAATGAGGGGACACAACAAAACAATAACGACGAAACTTTAATACGTATAATGAAACAAGACTTTACCAGAAGATGCAATAAGACGGTAACAAGTAAAAATCAATACAGTTAATGNTAATACGTATAATGAAACAAGACTTTACCAGAAGATGCAATAAGACGGTAACAAGTAAAAATCAATACAGTTAATGAAACAAGACCCCACGACGTTTCCAGGCCTGAAATATTTCCCCTTTTACTCAGGTGAGATGTTTAAATAATCGCGTAGGCTAAAGGTGAGGCGGAAATGTGAGGGGTTAGTATACCACCTTTTCACACTTCCGAGTGGACCAATAGGGAGACAGGGATCTCTGATGGCGCCAAGAAGAGTGCTTGCTGATTGGGAAGGGAGACAATAACTGTAGTTTATGTACAGTTAGGGGGAAGACTGATCTAATTGCAGTTATTTGCTGTGGCTAACAGTACTTCATTTTTAATTATTGGCAACCAGATTGCTTTAACTCTATTCTTTGTTGTATTAATTATATTTCTATTTCGGTTGTTCAAGGTCGATCCTTTTATTTCCATATATGGTATTCTGCTCTTTCACTATTGGTGTGTCTCTCTCCCCCTCCCCCCTCTCAGGCACACAATATTATCGTTATTTGTCTATACATGTTCTGCTGGTCTCAATTTCATTGATTCTCCTTGTCTTGTATTCTTTTTGCACTCCGGCACTCACGAGGTTTTTACAGTCGTAGTGGGTTTGAAGGCAGTGGGTATACGTCGTGCTTCTTAGCCAGTCTCCGTATATTTTAGGAGGTATGGCTGCAGGGAGTTCTGCGTTTTTTAATTATTGTTTGGAGAAATCTGCTCTGTGCAGTTTAGTTCTTTGTGTTTACCTCCCCCATCTGGGGGTCACGGTGGCAGAGAGGTTAGCACGCCTGCCTTCCACCAAGACGAACCGGGTTCAATCCCTGGCTGGGTCACTCCCGGATTTTCGCAAGCTGGAATAGTGCCGGACGATGCCGCTGATCGGCGGGTCTTCTCGGGGATCTCCCGTTTGCCCCACCCTTTCGTTCCGGCGCTGCTCCATTCTCCCCTCGCTTCACCTTCATCGGCTCTCAAGACCTCGCTGTTAAGAACCACCCAAATCTCCTCACTCACCTTCTCCAGCTGATCGTATGCTGTCGGCCCTGTTTACCAGTGTAAGATTATGTCTGCTTGAGTGGTTGTATGTGAAATGCACAGATACTGACTAGTGTGAGTTAGTATCTGCGTGTTGTGGAAGATTCCCTATTGGCTGGGCTACCGGCTGGCGAGTAGGTTACCGTGCACTGATTGGCGAATGGCGTTCCGACATGTTGCTGGCGTGTGTGGTTGGAGCCCGCGGTATATGCGGCTGTTTATCTTCTGTATTTGTAATCACACTGTGATCTCGCCGTGGCCTTCTGGAGCGCTGCGATTTCTCCATTATCAACATTACCAACAGACTGGCGAAAAAATAAAATTTCGTGAAAAATTCCTGAAACCACCGAAAGTCAGAGACCGTCGCCGCACTCGGGGAAATGCAGTTATTATACGTACACGGACAAATGTATAAATCATTGTTTGAATACTGTTTAGTTTCACACCGATAGTCTCGTTGTTTTGAAGTATTTTTTAAAAATAATATTGGTTTATGGGATAAAAAAAAGATAAAAGGTGATGCGTTAAAAATTAAACCTACAAAAAAAATTAAAAGTAAGTTTATTTATTAACTTTAAGAACTTGCAAGTTAAAAATATTTGCAGTGCCTTGAAAAAAATTTACCATTAAGTCTATGGGACTATTTTCGTGTGCCTGGATATCTGTATTTGTAAACATATAATAAAATNAAAAAAATTTACCATTAAGTCTATGGGACTATTTTCGTGTGCCTGGATATCTGTATTTGTAAACATATAATAAAATTGTTGTTCTTTGTGAATAACTTCACTTACGAAATAGTTAATTTTTTTTATTTACTCCATAATTTGCCTGCTGGGAAAAGTTCGCTTTGATTTGTAGGAAGCTTACACAAAAACTGTTTTTTTTGTTAATAATCCTTAGTTGAATTTGATCAGCAATTATGAGAAATATAAAATAATGCTAGTGCTACATGNAAAAAAATTTACCATTAAGTCTATGGGACTATTTTCGTGTGCCTGGATATCTGTATTTGTAAACATATAATAAAATAGTTGTTCTTTGTGAATAACTTCACTTACGAAATAGTTAATTTTTTTTATTTACTCCATAATTTGCCTGCTGGGAAAAGTTCGCTTTGATTTGTAGGAAGCTTACACAAAAACTGTTTTTTTTTGTTAATAATCCTTAGTTGAATTTGATCAGCAATTATGAGAAATATAAAATAATGCTAGTGCTACATGGTTCGAATATTTTTATGCATGTACTCGTACTCCGGGCGCGTGCGGCCAGTCTTGACGCAGTGGGGGTGACTCGCGCGTAGCCGGCTGCCGCCGGAATGACTGACAGCTGACCACCCCCCCCCNGATAATCTCTTCGCATGGCGCAGACTGACGTGCGAAGAAGGTTCTGGGCCAGGATGCTTGCCACTATAAATACTAATGCAGCCGGAGGGTAGGCAGTCTGTGATAGCCATCTGGCGAAGTGCGAAGAGCGAACCTACTGTTACGGACGTTGCGAGAGACTGCAGCGGACTAGTGTGCGTGCGGCGGGGACGGACGAGAACGCGTGAGTTTTGCAAAGGCCGAGGTATCCAGCGGGTGTATACGGAAGCGCTCGGGATGCTTCAGAACATTCCGGACAGGAAATAATAGCTGATATTTGGACCGAAACAAGGTCTAATTGAATGGACGTGCGATACAGACTTGATTGTAAATACGTGAACTGTCGAATATCAAATATACAATTTTAATAGTAATTCAGTAGGTGTTTTAAAACTGTTTATGGAGTGTTTGATTATGTTTATTACTGTAAGGTGACAAACGATTATGTAAATATTAGTTGTAAATTACAAGTTATAGCTATTTATTATAGATACTTTATTTTTGTAGTGTTTGAGAATAAATTATGAAATTATTTTTAACCATTATTTTAATTAAGACCTTCATCCTTTAAAGAGCCGGGCTAAGTCCACAGACTTTAAAAAATTGCAACAATTTAAAGCCAGGAATTCAGTGGCCGACAGTTTTGATGATGGTAGTATCGTAATCGCAGAAGGAAAACCCGGAGTGGGAAGGAGGGGGGGGGTGGTAACTGCGTGAAATTTCTCGACTGCGGAAACGACCTAGAAGGCAGAGCGCGCCGTATCTTGCGCAGTGTAATTACCTAGCAGTTGGCAGCACTGGGGAGCGGCAAATGGGAGTAGGCTTGGGCCGCCTTTCCCGCCGTGATCGCTCGATATGACTGTTCCGTTCCCCCGCCTCTGTTTTCCTCTCATATCCCCTCCCCCCTCTCTCTCTCTCTCTCTCGGCCGCTCGCGAGGTTTATTTGCATGGAAATAGCTGAGACAAGCCGTGGCGATGTCCTGCGGACTGGTTTAATCAGCGCAGATGGGATTCCAGCGCGAGTTTTGACTGCGGATGAAGGAGGAGGAGGGGTTTGGGGGGAGGAGGGGCAAAAAAAAAACCGCCGGGCAGTTTGCACGGCCATGTGTCACGCCGTTACCCCCTCAACCATGCGCTTCTTATTTCTCCGTCTGCCGGGCGCTGATTGGTCGAGGATCCGGCTGAAGACAGCTGTCATTAGCGAGAGATCACTATACCTCGGTGGAGGAGATGACACGTCTGTTTCGCAACACGAGCTGACGAGTGCTTCAAGGCCGGCACCAGCAACTCGAATACGAGGAACGAATCTTTACCGAAGATACCCGAAGGCGAGGTTGTACGGTCATAAAGCTGTTCTCGTGGCAAAATTTTTNGAATACAAATTTAATACAAAAAATCCCAAATCTGTTTTTAAATAATTTTCGCCTACTTTTTCATAGGCTATTCACGGTAAAATGAGCCCTTTTGAAAGCCATGATTAAAATCTACTTCTATGCAAATTGTGTATTCTTGTTTGAATTTTTTAGCTTCCTTTAGATGATACGGAAGTTACTGGTATGACTCAGGCCTTGGAACTGACATTCGTGGATATAATTTAAACACACTCTGCACTTTACCGATGGACTTTGTTTAGCCATTAATGTGTAAAGTGGTTGCGTGCATCCTATCGTTCATGACTGCACTGGATGAAATGGATGTTACACATTTGACACTGGTGTACATTTAAAAGTGTTAATGATTAATTGAAATGATCTTCCCGGAATTGTAAGCTGTTAATTGATGTCGAGGATTATGCTGTGCGAAAAACAGAATAAATTCCGGTAATCACGTGTTACCAGGTCACCGATAAATGTTTATTTCATAGTATTCGTACAAACATGACGGGTGTTATCAATGTCGAAAGTGTGTCCAACCAATCAGTAGACAGTCTTTGAAACACACCAGGTCTACATCACGTAATGTTCCATTCCGGACGTTGTGTTATTTTTGTGCGAGAGTACGCTTGCTGCGTTAACACTTCGGGAAATTGAAGGATGCTTTAGTTTTGTGTTACGTATCATTAAATTACGCATTTTTAAACCCCTCGACTATTTTGCAAACATTTTTTCGGAAACATATCAGGAGCAGTTTTCTCTCCGTGAGCCTTCTTACCATTCCAGAGAACTCGGGATGTAGGCCTGTGTGATTATATTATGCAATCTGAGTACCTGTTACTCTTTGACCGTTGATACACAAGCGTATTTTCAGCAATTTTTGAGCCTTCGGGCTATTTACGCAAAATTTGGCGCTTGTGTTGCCTTGATGTGATATTTTACGGAAGAGGTGCCATAATTTGCAAAATCTTGTGCTCTGAATATTTTAAGGGGATTTTGTTATTCCTGTGGAACCAATACACTTTTCTACAAAAAAAAAAACCTTTACTAATCCACCCACATTGAACAGAAAGCTCGTGCAATGTGGTTAATTCAGTAAATATTTGAAATGGATTTTCCTTTTCATCAGTACTGGTAGATAGCGCTTAAATGTGTGCATACAATCTGTTATCTCGGGAATTGTTGAACCAATAAATATCTTCACTTCCCAGAATTCTCGAGTAGTACATGTATCTCGTGAACAGGTATCAGGTTCACGTCAGTCTTCGATAATAACGCAAAAAACAACAGATATTTTTCACGGTGTTACCAGTTACACGATCAACATAATTTTATATAGTTTCGTCTGTTTTCAGCAAATACGAGTGACAATGCTCTCTAAACTTGAAACAGCCAAATCAGTGAAAACAGTGAAAATTGAGCGACTGATAATCGGTGCCAGATAACTAATTAATACGATGGCTGAATTTCACTGATTTATTTGTGTTTCCCATTGATTGTCAAGAATTGCTCCTGTAAAGTTACTCATTGCCAGTTAATTTGCTTGGTTCGCCAGTCAGCGGTAGCTTATTAACTGACTTTCAGTGAACGTTATTTCACTGTATTATATCACTGATTCGGGCTTAGAATGTAAGTATATTGGTATTATATTCACGTTCCTCACAACTTCGCAGTCACGCTCGATAGGCGCACGAAGAAAGTGATCGTGTCTGTGGCAGTGTTTATTTTCCATATAGTGGAAGANTCGCAGTCACGCTCGATAGGCGCACGAAGAAAGTGATCGTGTCTGTGGCAGTGTTTATTTTCCATATAGTGGAAGAATATAAAATTGACAGCAAAATAGTTCAAAATCAGGGCTTTGAAAAATTCTCACTTAACAACGAATAGCCTATATAAAAGTTTTCAAATAAGTTATATTTATTTTACGAAAAGTTATAATAAATGGCATCACACTGTTATATTCGCAAGTCCCTACTTCACATGGCATGTTGAATGATTGATTTCTAGCTTATTGCAGGTGTTTAGGGCAGTGGCGTGTGGTGAACTGTTGCAANTCGCAGTCACGCTCGATAGGCGCACGAAGAAAGTGATCGTGTCTGTGGCAGTGTTTATTTTCCATATAGTGGAAGACTATAAAATTGACAGCAAAATAGTTCAAAATCAGGGCTTTGAAAAATTCTCACTTAACAACGAATAGCCTATATCAAAGTTTTCAAATAAGTTATATTTATTTTACGAAAAGTTATAATAAATGGCATCACACTGTTATATTCGCAAGTCCCTACTTAACATGGCATGTTGAATGATTGATTTCTAGCTTATTGCAGGTGTTTAGGGCAGTGGCGTGTGGTGAACTGTTGCAAGGTGAGCTGGCGTTAGCTGTGTGCTGTACCCTGTTGCTTGCTAGTTCACGCTCCCGCCAGTAAAACGTAGCTCGGCAGCTGACGCCACAGNTCCCCCGGGCTGCACGGTGGTCACTGTCTCCTGCTGCGTGGACAGAGAATGTACAGCCGTGAGCAAGCACCAGCTTACCTTGCAACACTTCAACCACACGCCACTGGTTTAGGGGCACTTATTTCGAAACTCAAACCCTGCCTCTTTGGCAATATACATTACAATACAAAAATTCTGAACCTTTGCTAAGTAATTATTCTTGCCGTTATTACCAGGTAACGTGTGGACGAAACAAAGCGACTGCATTTGAAAGGTATTTGTGAAATATAAATGTGCTATAACAAAAAAAAATGTTCACTTATCTCATCGATACAAAGCTTCAGCAGAAAATGGAAAATTCAACATGGCGCGGGAGGCCAAGCGTCAATGGCTCTTCGCGGTAAAGTAAGCACTTTCGAAATCAACCTTTGGAAAAAAATATCAGGGAAAAACCTGGAAAAGTCAGTGAAATTATACATTCCTGAAAAATTCATGTAAATACCAGGGAGATTCATACGAGGTCAGGGCACTTATATAAAATGATTAGGGAAGTGTTAGTTAAGAGGCTACATAGTGGATTGAAGCACTGCTGTACGCCAACGCNTACATAGCTTCAGCAGAAAATGGAAAATTCAACATGGCGCGGGAGGCCAAGCGTCAATGGCTCTTCGCGGTAAAGTGAGCACTTTCGAAATCAACCTTTGGAAAAAAATATCAGGGAAAAACCTGGAAAAGTCAGAGAAATTATACATTCCTGAAAAATTCATGTAAATACCAGGGAGATTCATACGAGGTCAGGGAACTTATATAAAATGATTAGGGAAGTGTTAGTTAAGAGGCTACATAGTGGATTGAAGCACTGCTGTACGCCAACGCNAACTTATATAAAATGATTAGGGAAGTGTTAGTTAAGAGGCTACATAGTGGATTGAAGCACTGCTGTACGCCAACGCACGAATTGTACCGATCATTATTTTTTTCTCATACCTCCGTAGGAATGTTCTAGTGTGTCGGGGGCTATTTCGTCGGCAGGGTGTGTCACCGTGACATTAAAAGGAGTAGTACAAAGATGTTACTAATTTCGGCCGTGCACGTTGGCTAGGGTGGACACGTTAAAAAGTCAGGGAAAATGTCAGGGAATTGGTTATAAGTAGAGACCTGAAAAATTCGCGAGTTCAATGACCTGCAGGCTAGACTCTACAGGCTTATGTACAAATGTGTCAATATCAACTGCAAATTGGTTGTCTGCTGCCACAGTGGAAGGCTACTATTGGGCCGGCGTTCTCCAGGAGGTGTCAAACACCGCGTGGGCCAATGCCTAAAGTTATATAAACACGCGTGTTTTGGATTCTATCCTGTCCCAAAATGAATCTGCGATTTCTTCAGGTCTCTAGTTATAAGGTGATTGCTAGCCACACCTGAACGGCGCACGTGCTCTGCTGCAGTTCGCACTGGCATTTCTGCACCGAGTCAAGTTGGCAATAGAATTAATAACAGTAGTTACGCGACTTAACGTACTACGTATGATTTTTCTCGAGCTTACTTACTGCGGATTTTCCTCTCTTTGAAATTGCTGGAACTGCCAACAAAAAAATTTTTCTTTAAAACTTTTTTGAATATTTTGTAATTAGTGCAAATGACACGCCGACACCCAGTTCATCTACTGACGATAAATAATAATAATATTGTAATTTATTGTCTATTCGCGGTTTCTTCACACTTTTTGAATCAAAGCTTTAAAAAAATCACTCCATGTATGGCGTGTTTGGTAGTTTCCTAAATATGTCATCTATTTCAAGCGTTCTATACTTCTGTTAACATAAAAGTATTAAATTTTTAATTAGATATACCTTTTACTTATATTTTATTTATAAATTATAGTATTTTATTCGTAATTAATGTTAATAAAAACAGGGAGAAAATAGGTATGTTGGTAATGCCCGGCCAGGAATAGTTCTAATGCGGGATATTATGAAACTGAGTGCGCACGCATGCGGTGTGTTGTCCCTTTGGTGTGATTTCTCAGACTTACTTAAGCCTTGTTAGCACGAGGCGGAGGAATATCCTGAAAGTGGACCTTCAGCAGGGCTTCAGGAAAGTTGGAAGTGTCCGTGAAAGGACTATAATAATATGAGGCGATGTGGTCAGGATAATGAAACAGTCTATTGAAACCGACGTGATAAAACCCCGAGCTGGAGAGATTTTGTATTCTTAAGTGTGTGAATGATTCATCACCTATGGGGGAATCCAGGTATACATACTGATGGGTTATATTACTACATAGAACAAGGATTTTCAACCACTGTATCGGAAAATATAGGTTAACTCATTCACACCCAGTGTGCACAGTTGTGTANATAGAACAAGGATTTTCAACCACTGTATCGGAAAATATAGGTTAACTCATTCACACCCAGTGTGCACAGTTGTGTAAATTACGGACGTGCAGGTAATTTTTGGTCTGTGCTCCACGCTGCGGAGCTCAATTACCAATGATCTCCCCTGTGCTTAAATTGTACCACATATTATCCGACACGTTTTGGAAGATTCTGAGCAGGATAAGCCCACAGCATCAGATGATTCGNATAGAACAAGGATTTTCAACCACTGTATCGGAAAATATAGGTTAACTCATTCACACCCAGTGTGCACAGTTGTGTACATTACGGACGTGCAGGTAATTTTTGGTCTGTGCTGCACACTGCGAAGCTCAATTACCAATGATCTCCCCTGTGCGTAAATTGTACCACATATTATCCGACACGTTTTGGAAGATTCTGAGCAGGATAAGCCCACAGCATCAGATGATTCGCAAGCCGTCCCACTGGTCTAGATCGTAAAAGGTTCATGCACTGAAGAGCCAAAAAAACTGGTACACCTGCCTAATATCGTGTAGGGCCCCCCGCGAGCACGCAGAAGTGCCGCAAGATGACGTGGCATGGACTCGACTAATGTCTGAAGGTATGCAGGAGGCATTGAAATCTGCGCCAATTTGAGAAAGGGCTGCACGTCTGTCACATTTAATGGTTCTCGTCAGTCGTCGTTTGTCCCGTTCGTTCACGATCTTTTTCCGGCCGCAGCTATGTCGAAGATTTGATGTTTTACTGGATTACTGATATTCACGGTACACTCGTGAAATGGTCGTACGCGAAAATCTAAATTTTATCGCTACCTCGGAGATGCTATGTCCCATTTCTCGTGCGTCGACTATAACACCACGTTCAAAATCACTTAAATCTTGATAACCTGCCATTGTAGCAGCAGTAACCGATCTAGCTGCCCGACCGCATCGCGTTACTCTGATTGGTTCCATACCTCTGTTATTTGCATACGCACGCCTATACCAGTTTTTTTTTGGCTCTTCAGTGTATAACTACAGGCGTACATATAGCCTACAGCTCGTTGGCTGTGACAAACAAAAACAGGTGTTGTGTCGAGCCTAAGTACAGTACGCATCATAAAACTTCTCGTTTGCAACACCTGAAACCGTAAATTAAAGTGTGTCTGAAAGGGTCACGAACAATCTGCAACGCAGAGGGCTCATCTCCACGTTCAAGTACGCCATACAAGATATAAAGGGATGCCCGCATCTCAGAAAGTCATAACGCGCACTCTACTTTACGCCATTACACTGCTAGTTAAGGCGTTTACTACAAGGCAAGGTCGTACACACGCGTGGTTCAAAACTGCCCTCCCGACCACAGACTGGGCTCTGTAATTATCTGCATGGAAACAAACAGGTATAAGCTGTTCAAGGTTAATTGAGCACTTTTAAAATGAACCTTTGAAAAATGTCAGTCCCTTTACCTGCACGTATTTTTTTTTTTATCGGGCACACTGCCGGGCATGCGCCGAGTAAAGTTGATAACGACGGACTGGAAAGTAGTTCCATTTCTAGGATTAATATTGTTAGGTACACATTTGTAAATACTGAAATTATTTCTTTTGCTTTCCTTTTTTTTTATGCTCTTAACCCGGCGTTGGTCGCGCCTTGAGTACTTCCCTCACACTCCCGCCTTTGTGTACAAAATCTTTTTTATGTTGGTGACATGGGAATGTTTTTTTTTTTTAATAATAATTTATTAAATTGTATTTACACATAAAGAACAAATAGAAAAAATGTCAGAGGGAAATAAAAAAAATTACGTCGAATACACACTTTTTTCTGGAAGTGTGAGGGAAATGCTCATGGCGCGACCAACGCCGGGTTAAGAACGTTTTCTAATATTTACTTTTATATTATTTCAACGGTTTCACTTTACCGACGCATGAATAAAGTGATCAGGCCCACGGCAGTGTTAGTTTTACATATGGCGGAAGAATACGCAATGTGCGTACAAGTAGATCTTAAGCAGGGCTTTGAAAAGTGCCCAGTTCATCGCGAACAGCTGCCCGTTAACTCTCCTGATTCGACGGCTTCGTGGTCCAATCACGACGCGAACCGCGAGGGGTTTTTGTCCTGCGGTCAGCGTATCCTGACTCGCATTTCAGATGCCCGCGTGATCGATTCTGATCGATCACGTCGTATGTGGTTTTTTAGCGCGTGGGTTCTAGCCCGATTCGAGGCGAGAGCTACTGCATTTGTTCACGAAGTGACTCGATATTTCTCTGCTGCGTAGGTCACGATCCTAGTTAACTACCGCACCTGAACGGTAAACGAAAATCTGCATGTCGTTCCTCGCGTGCAAAATTGTCAGCACGGGCGGAGTGAAACTGTCACTGTAAACGGAGACACGTCCTTATAGGCAGGCCCTATCAAGGGGGCCATTTGCCCCGTACCTCACTACATAGCTGGCCTCAAATTTAGGATAAGGATTTTGCATTTCAAAACAAACAACAGAAGCGGTTGTTAAATAATGTTCTGATGACAAATGGCTGTATTATGTAAATAAAGTAAATTTTAAAAGTATAAGGTACTTGTCAACTTTTGGTTTTGCATTTCTTATTTTTTCATGTATAAGAGGAGGCCTCAAAAATTAAAATTGATTAGGCCTATATTGATTTTGAAATAGCTTGCTTGTTCGTGGTTACTTCAGCACTTTTGAAATCAACCTTTGGAAATTGTCACCCCCTTTCCTACCTACATATATTTTAATTGCCATGCTTCCATTAAAATGTATAACGAGAGAGGGGCAGTACTTGCATGATTTAGTGTTGAATTTAAAGTTTTGAGTAAACAGTTAAGAATACTGGAATGATTTCGTTTGTTTTCTATTTTTTTTTTTTAATGCACATATATGTGAGAATTACCGGGTTTGTTAAAATTTACTTTTATAGTTATCTTTCAGTTTCACTTGACCGACGTATGTATAAAGTGATCGGGCCTATGGCAATGTTTATTTACAAATGGTGTAAGAATACCACAATGTGCATATAAGTATTTCTTAAGGAAGGCCTTCGAAGGTGTTCAGTATACCGCCAAGAACCTATTCCTTGTCGACTAACTTGACGCTTCTATCCAGTCCAGAGAAAACTTTAGGTGAGACTATAAATGCTTACCGAGCAAGATTGACTTACTTTCAACCCCAAAAAGGGCATTTATTATATGAACACGCAGAGTTTTTCGACGTTACATGAGGTTTTTATTTCGCCCTGCTGTTTTCCAAAAGTCAAAAACACTTCATAATTGCATTTAACATTACTTCCGACTGCTACATTTTTAAACATTCATTATAAATCATTTCCGTATTATTTATTGGCGCATAGTCCATTCATGGTTACATCCAACTTTTGTGAATCGCTGTTTAAGTTCTACTTTTAGGCAGTTCCTCCGCCTCATGCAAGTAAAGCTTAAGTAAGTCTAGAAAATTACACCAAAGGGACAACGCACCACATTTGTGTGCACTCAGTTTAATAATATTGTGCGTGAGAACTATTTCTTACTAGGCGTTACTAGTACACCTATTTTCTCTCTGTTTTAATTCGTACTGATTACAAGTGGAAATAATTAATACATAAAATATTAGCAAAAGTTAGATTTTACAAAAAAAGTATACACTTTTATTTGATCAGAAGTATGAAGCGCCTTCCGTGAGCGGCCCCGCCGGGAACCGAACCCGGTTCACCTAGGTGGGAAGCATGCAGTGTAACCACTACATCACCGCGGTCCCTCGTCAGCGATGAGGTGGACATCGTCACAGCATTTCGACGAGAGGTGGCGCACATTGACGGATCTCATGCAGCCGATGGTATTTCCCGCCTGCCTCATCGCTCGCAACGAACCGTGGACAACCTCGGAGACTACTTCGAAGGATGTTAAACATCTCGTACGATAACGATACGTACCCTTTCACATGAGTGTATATAGGATGTACGAGAATATATCAATTAAACTGCGATTTCAAGCAGCTATGTTTGTCTTTGTTCCTGGCCGGACATTCCTGCATCCGTACCTCATGTGGTATCACCTTTAAAACGTACTTGTACACTTTCAACTGTTCATAGTACATTTCCTGTGTTGGATCATTTTCGGGAGATAAACAGTAGTTGCCATGACTTCTGGATCGTATTGTTATGTAAAAGTTAGTGTTTGCCCGTATACGTTCACTGTAAAAACGCTTTCTTTGCTGGAACACATTATTTGTCACCACAAAGAAAAATTTGTTTAAATATAAACAACTGCAAAGTAGGCTTGCAACAAACATAATTTTGATTGTACCTCCATTGCCTACAATGACTACAAAAAAGTAACCAAAAAACGATGAACACTATATATGGGTGAGAAACACAAATGCAATAAAAATGTGATAATATAAATAAGCACATATATGGAACAAGTTACAACGATCCAGTTAAAGATCCTTACAAACGAAAGAATGCCACACAATTATGACAATACGAAAACAGTAAAAACCACAAGCGAAACACACACTGCAGTAAGTCAAAGTAAATATACGTATAAAAAGAATCACCAAATTATAGTGATCCAGTCTGGCGATGAACGAAACGAAAATCAACAATGACAGCATAAATGTGGCTAGACAACATCAGCAAAATTACCACGCGAAACACAAAACAGCAAAAAAAAGTCACCAAATTTATAAATGGATCCAAAAATCCAGTGACAACAACGAACAACACAAAACACCAAGGACAGTACAAGTTAAAAAAAACAGACTGCTAAATAAACAGTAACAAAATTAAAATCACGACGTTCCGGTAACCGCGAAATGCTCCCGTCTTCAGGTGATAAATAATATTCCATATATGTGCTTATTTATATTACCACATTTTTATTTAATTTATGTTTCTCATCCATACAGTGCGTTCATATATTTTTTTTGGTTACTTTTTGTAGTCACTGTGGGCAATGGAGATCCAATCAAAATCTGGATTCAGTTTCACCACACAATAGCCATTAAACCTCAGAAATAACAACATAATTTCGTGTTTGATATGTAGTACTGACAATGATTATCCTGCGTTGTTGTTGCAATAGTTCAGCTGGTGCTTTTGTCGTGATGTCAGTTACACTGCAGAGAAAATTTGTGCTCTGAAAAACAATCGTGATTAGTATTTAAGAGAGAAGTAACACGTCTACAAAAAGGTATTAGGCCGACTCCGACACACGAACCTGCTACCTCCGTGTTGCTAGACTTTCACTAGTCTCGTCGTGTTTCGATTACTTTTGATAGGTGCGCTTTGTCAGACGGTAACAAGGGGCAGAATATGTCACGTCTTGGACAGAGTAGAGGTTGGTGATTTAGGGAAGCAGTGCACTTCACAAACTAAACGTCTGCAGGAGCAAAGCGCTTGCGCAGTTGCAGTTTTGTTTTTCCGCAATATGTTGGTTCAAGAATATTTGCGTCGGGGGACAACAGCTGTGTACTGAAAACTGCGATGTACGACAGAAAACCGTGAATATCGCCAAACCGTTACCTTCGGTAGTAAGTAACTTTTCTTTACTGCGGGCAAAAGTAGCTCCAGGAATGTTTATCTCTGGGCTATGAAGGAAAGTAATATTACTATAAAAACGCGCAAAGAAAACACTTATTAACAGCAACACTTAGTTTATCTAACCTTCTCTTTAAATTAAAGCAATATTTCGTTACTGGAAACGAAACAGCCTCAAAGAAATGGTTTCCTTTGCCCGTACAGAAAACTTTGAATGCATTTTTTTTTTTTTTAGTTTTTGTGTCTTTCAGTTAATAGATTTTCTTGGGAATACATCTTTTTTCAGGAAAGGTTAAAAAAAATGTTACCTCAAATAACACTTTTTACTTTTATCCTTCTAAATATATTAAAATATAAATAGTGGTAACTATTAAAAATATCACTTTTAACGCTTTCCTTTGCAGTTTTCGTAAGGGAAAAGAGAAAAACACAAAGTGCCAGATGTAGTTTAATCCACAGCCTTACATCGCGTGTAATTATACCTTACTCTTGCAGATCTAGTTTGCGAGAAATTCAGCTACCCGCGGACGCCTATATCGCAGTCTGGGGATGGCCGCTCGCAATGCTTGCGTACGGTCAGAGGGCGACCTTGACGCATTACAATGAATGTGCTAGTGATTCCGCTTAAGGCTCCCGCCTACCTGGAAGCTTTTTCCACGCTTGATGCCGAAAAACGCGGGAACGATAAGGGCGACACTGCTACGCGCGTCAAGTGCGCCATCGCCGCTAAGCGCTTCTCGTCGCACTGCGTATACCTACGGGACTTTTTAAGTGGCGGCCCTATTATTTTATTGGTGGAAAGTATGTAGGAAGGTTCAGTGTCGGGGCCCTTGGGTAGTTTTGTATGGATCTAATGCGTTTATATTTAAGATACAGCGCTTTGAAGAAGCCTTTTTTTGAGCGCTCTGAAATGGTGTTTCTAACTTGCGTGGCGTCTTGAAAGTACTCAAAAGCCCTCGTCTGAAGTGCGTGTTCTTTTCGTAGATCAGCACGTTGGACGCACGTTTAATAGATTATTGGAAAAACTTGTTATTTGAAACACTCTGCAACGCAGTTGAAGCACCAGTTAGGCGCTTAGGCCTTAGGTGCTTGCACAACCGCCTGCGAGTTACGCAGCCCGTTTAACAGGCCATCCGCGCGGGGCAGCATAACTCCCAGGCGGCAACTCTCCTGTGTCGGGGGACACCTAGCTTGACTTCTTGAGCGGACAATTTTGTCGCCCTGCCACCCGGCGGCGGCTACAGCAGAGAGGAACCGGATCATTAATTCTCATCACAGGAGCTGGAAAGGGGAGAAGTGGAGAGGGGTAAAGAGGGCAGCGAGTTTTTTTCGCGGCGACCATCACAGCGGCTGGGTCTAATGGGCCGGCCAGGCTCTTTCAAATGGAAATGGCCGTCAGCGACGGAGGCGGATGAGTGGATTGGGCCAGCTCGATCCGGGCANGGGGGGGGGGGGTGACAGTGCTGTGACGCCCTGGAGGACACATCCGGCAGCCGTCTAACGCCATTAGGAAAATTATTTCCAGCACGAGCCGAACGCGGGGACGTCGGAGAAAAAGGAAAACGGCAGACCCATTCGTCCTCGTCCCTCCCGTTAACCGCCATATTCCTCCTCCCCACGAGGCCCGTGAAAGTTCTGTACTGGCGGCTGGGCGATGTTGTGTTTAGTTCCCGCTCGTCACGTGGGCGGATTCGCCCGGCACGCTTCAAACACGACGTTCAAGCAGAGGGTGCCAAAGCGTGATCTGCTAAACCACGTCAGCTTCGTCGGACCCGCAGTTGACTCGAGTAGACGTCTTTCCATCGCCGCAAAGCCGGTTCGATCCCACAGATACCTCCACGGAACGCAAGGTTGTGGGCACGAATCTTGGGAGGGGCTGCGATGTTGTAATGGTTAGACTACTCGCCCTCCCACCTAGGCGAACCGGGTTCGATTCCCGGTTGCGGTCGCTCCCGGATTTCCGCATGTAGGAAACCGTGCCGGACGATGCCGCTGGTCGACGGGTTTTCTCGGGGATTTCCCGTTTCCCCCCGCCCTTGCATTACAGCGGCACTCCGTACTCACCCCGCTTCACAGTCATCGGCTCTCAAGACCTCGCTGTTAAGAGCCGCCCAAAATCTCTCCACTCCATTCTCCACTCGAATCTTGGGTGAATGTAGGCCTGCGATAATTTTTGGTAAGATTCCCTGATGAACCTTTCTCGTGAAAAACAAGCGTGTTCAAGAGCAATTTAATAAAACAGGCCCCTTCGGTAATCCTGTATGTGTTGTAGCACGCAGTTCTGTTTAGTGACTGGGTTTTCTCATGGCACTCGCATTCAATAACTCGACTGCATTTCTTCCCTGCTTCACTCTCTCCTCATTACACACCACCCAGTCTTATGGCTAGTTCGGCGTGGAGGGGGGAGGGGAAGGAGCTACCTTTTTGTGCCATAGCACCTGCTGTCAGTCATTTTGACGTGCGGATGGTATACATCAATCTGACTATAATATTTTAAGGAGCCGCCTGGCTGCGGACACTTTGTGTACGAGGCCTAGAATTCGCGTGAGCGTTAGGGACGACCTAGATACTTCCATTGAACATCTGGTCGCCTTTACGCGCAAATCATCACCGAGCTGACGTAGTATTTAGTCGACTTACCTCGTAAAACTTTCTATGGTAACGCTATCATTTTATGGTGTAATAATGAAGACGGTGTTCTGCATGTCGCTGTGGTATGTTAAATAACCTGCTCTGTAATTTCGTATAGTTTATTCGCGGTTTCTTCAGACTTATTGGTTTAAACCGTTGATACCTTTGAAAAACCACCCCATGCATGAGGTGTTTGGTTGGTTTCTAAATATGTTATGTATCGCAAATATTTAATACATCTTTTAAAAATTCAACTATCGAATATTTGGTTGAAAATTAATTTTATTTATATTTCATCTACAAATTGTAATATTTCATTTAATTAATACGAATAAAACCAGTGAGAAAATGTGTGTCGTGGTAATGGCTGGTAAGAAATAGTACTTATGCAAATTGTTATTGAAGTGAGTGCTCACGAATGCGGTGCGTTGTACCTTTGGTGAGATTTCATTGACTTGGTTAATCTTTGTTTGCATCAGGCGGAGGAATAGCCTGAAAGAGAACTTCAGCAGGGTTTCAGAAAAGCTGGAAGTATCCATGAATGGACTACAGCACTTTTTCACTTTAAGTTTACGCACTAGAGGCGTAAATATAAAACGGGAACTACCATTCATTCCTGCGTAAGAAAATTTTTAAGTCATATTCGCACGCAAACGCTACTCAAAAATATTGAACTGTTTTTAAATGGCAGTTATACGTCTGGAACTCTGCACTCTATTTGAAGGTCTGGGCAGGTGGCGCTCTCAAATGAATACTTTGGTGTTTTGAGGTGGAAAATTAACATATCGTGGACTTGTGATACATTTGGGGCAGTCTATGGTTGATGCTGGTAAATGATATATTTAAAACATTTAATAGGGCCNTGGTAAATGATATATTTAAAACATTTAATATATATTTTATATATTATATATTTTATATATATTTAATACATATTTTATATATATACATTTAATATATATTAATATATATTTAAAACATTTCCTCAAGACGGTTTTACATCGGCAATGGATTCCTGCTATTACAAGACCTGTTATTTAAACAATGGTTAATGCTTTAAGAATTCTTTCCTTTTACTATACGTTTTAGTGGATACAGAGACTATGTCTGTATGCCCTGAAAATTTCATTGAAATGGCGTAAATCGATGCAGACAAACTTCGAAGCTTAGTGAATTTTGATAGTAATAAACTTGGCCAACAAAAAAATTAACATTTAACTATTGTAACATGTAAATACAAATGAAATTCGTAAATCATATAAATGTTCGAAGAAAGTGTAAAAAAGGGGGTTCGCAAAAGAAAACATGAAGATAACTACTATCTGTTTGTGGTAGTACGTGTGTTGGGGTAAAGCTATGTATAGGCTGTGAGTGCTTTTGAAAGAACTGCTTCGGATCTGCTTTCGCTTTAGCTGTGTATCCTTCTACCATATGTAAAAGTTAGCATTGCCACGCGCCCGATAACTTTATTCATGCGCGATCCATGTTGAACCGTGGAATTGCTACGAACGTAAATGTTGTTATTAATAGGGGCAGTTGGTTTTCGCGCAAATATTTACGGCCATGCTAGACTTCAATATCTGACGTCTACAACCCGTCCTGTGGTTACTATTCTTGTAAACGTAATGTATAGTTTGTGTGGATGTTTACAAGTCTTCGCGCCTAAGCTTGTGCAACGTGACTTGTCGCTGCCACAGTTAAGCAGGTGCGTCTGTCCGAGCAGACCGCGATGTCGCCGATACAGCGTCTGATTGGTTCACGCGACCTGTGACGTCAGAAACTGATGGTGCAGACGTGAGGCGAGGACGGGCTGCACCATCGGCATCTGACGTCATCAGAGCCGAGACCAACGAGATGCTTTGTTTATTAACAGAAAATAGAAAGGGCGCGAAAAGGTACGATGCGAGCATTACCTAGTCAATGGCTAATATATTCGGTTTGTTGTTTCGATATGAAGAGCTCGACTGTTTGCTAAGTGATGCAGTGTGGCTAAGGTTTTTTTTCTTCTAAATAATATCAACGGCAAGCTGTATAAAATACAGCGAATAAAAAGCAGTCAATGGCACAGAATTATAAATAAAGTTGGCTGTCTGTTTTTCCAACTGCATCCATCAGGCAACCTCATTGTAGCACGCAAGGTTCGTTGTGGTCGGGAATCTGCGTGGATTGACAGCACGGTTGGGCGACTCAGACAGTCGCACCTGCACAATTGTGGCAGTATCCATTCCATCATCGATTTTTCTTACAAATCTTCGTGATGATAATTTATAACAAGGCATAAAAAATCAAAAGCCAGCCATGACATAGAGGACTACTTAACGAATTTTTTTTTTAGTTCGTACTGTTTCAATTATGCTCGTATTTTCCCATGTGGGACTGACATTATTAAATAATTATTGATTACGGTTACATATATAACCGTATTTCTAAATAACTGTTAAGATGTTCCCTATGCCCTGACTAGCTTGGTTTTTAAATATTGACTCCGAAATTTAAGTTACCGGAGGAAAATACGTAAATGCAAGGTGTTTGCCCCATAAGTGTACGAGTGTAGGAGCCGTGCCGCAGGCGGCTGGCGTGTTGAAGTGTGTTGAAATGTGTTGAAGTGTGTTGAAATGTGTCGAAGTGTGTTGAAATGTGCTGAAGTCTGTTGAAGTGTGTTGAAATGTGTTGAAGTCTGTTGAAGTGTGTTGAAGTGTGCTGAAGTCTGTTGAAGTGTGTTGAAGTGTGCTGTCTGTTGAAGTATGTTGAAGTGTGTTGAAATGTGTTGAAGTGTGTCGAAGTGTGTTCAACTGTGTTGAAATTTGTTGAAGTGTGTCGAAGTGTGTTGAAGTGTGCTGAAGTCTGTTGAAATGTGTTGAAGTATGTTGAAGTGTGCTGAAGTGTGTTGAAGTGTGCTGAAGTGTGTTGAAATCTGTTGAAGTGTGCTGAAGTCTACTGTGTGTTGAAATGTGTTGAAGTATGTTGAAGTGTGCTGAAGTCTGTTGAAGTGTGTTGAAATGTGTTGAAGTATGTTGAAGCGTGTTGAAGTGTGTTGAAGTGTGCTGAAGTGTCGACGTGTGTTCCAGACGGCGACCTGTACACGGGGACCGTGGCGGACTTCTCCAGCATGGACCCCATCATATACCGGGAGCCGCTCCAGACGGAGCAATACGACTCCATGAGCCTCAACGGTGAGTACGGCCATCCTCCAGGCTGGTCGCCGCTAGTGCGCCCGCCCGCCGCTAGGGTCGCGGGCGACGAGAGTACTGCACCAGGCGTGAGTGAGTGAGCGTGCGTGGAGACGCCATCGAGGTCTCGAGAGCCGACGAGGGTGAAGCGAGGCGAGTGCGGAGCTGCGCCGGACTGGAAGGAGAGGCGGGAAACGGGAGATCCCCGAGAAAATCCGCCGACCAGCGGCATCGTCCGGCACACGATTCCCACGTGTGGAAATCCAGGAGTGACCCCGCCGGGAATCGAACCCGGTTCGCCTAGGTGGGAGGCGGGTAGTCTAATCACCACACCACCGCGGCCCCTTCTACAAGGTCTGATCAAGTATCGGAACAGCGGCTAGGAGGAAAATAAAGTACACCACTTACAGATTCGGCATTGAACCCCATTTAAAGTAGGCTCCTTCTGAAGTTAAAAACAATTTCATTCACCCAGCGTCGTTTCCATTGCTGGAAGAATACCTTTGAACTCATTTTATGGAGCAGCAGTTGCCTCGTCTTTTTCTGTACGATTTCCTGGATGTTTCAGAATATTTTTTTTTCCCTTTGAAGTGGGACTCGATATCTGGGAACAGGAAAAAANGGTGGGTGCCGGACCTGGGGGAATCGTGTGCTCGGCCAAAAAACTGCTGAACGGGCCCGTGCGTTGTCCCGTGTTGGAGTTGCCACTCACTGGACGCGTGCAGTTCCGACGAATGGCATCCCTCGACCGCCGCAACAATTCACGGGGACAGCCCCCTTGATTGTCGTCTGCCATGGCGAATGCGACGTTCGTTCGAAACACTACTGTAGACAAGCGAATGGCGCTAGGGCGCCGTGACTTCACTGCGCGTGCGTGGCGGGGTCCGAGGTCGGACCCGCTCGTGGTGGCTTCGCCCCACGTGTCTCCGCTCTGGGCGTGCGACACCAAATCCCGATACTTTCCATCGCACGGTTGAAAAACAACTGAAGCTGATGCGAGTTTTACGCACTTAGGATACATGGAGTGGCATTTCCTGTTTCCTAGTTGCTTCTACTGTTGTACTAAAATTTTCTACATTCAGATAACGCACAAGTTATTCGCAAGACATAGGTAAAGAGTGATGATAAGCATTAATAATATCCATGCAAAGAATAAAGACTATGAATTAGCACAATGCTTTTTTCTTAAAAAAAAAAAAGAAAAAAGAAAAGAGACAATTACAAGTCAGGCAAAAAATATTATCAACCTTTTTCAAGTATCAAATGGTCACCCATAAATCAACAAACTTTCATATAGTATTTATTGAACTAAAAATAACCTTAAATGTAATGAAATTTACCCAACTGAGTTTACAGTTTAGGTAACCTCTTGTGATAAGTCGCCAAAGTGTTATGTTGCCAGATTAACCTTCTGGAAAAAAGTTGTTTGGGAAGGGGGTTGGAGGTGTTAATGAACCCGATAATTGTTATCACAGTAGCTAATTAACTTCCTTCATGCTTCGCCCTTAATTAGGCCACTGAAAGTCCATCGCGCCCTAAGAGAAATTGAAGTTCTAAGTTTGAGCACATGTATGGCTTGGAAGTCAGTTCAGAGTGCCCAGTAGGAGTTTACCACACGCGTGAGGCTTTGCAACGTGCCAGGGTGCGCGTGAACACAACACGTGACTTTTCAATTAATAACATACTGTTTGTTGCCTGCAACATTCAGTCATTTTCCATATTTATTAATAAGCTCAGTGATTTAGCCCAAGTACTTTTAAACACAGTAGATTCTCCCTCAACTAGCATTCAGAAGAATCGAGGGATGGTTGCTAAATGAGATAGAATGTTCTTGGTATAAAATATTTTTAATGCCATTTTTTTTCTATATCATTTATTGGAAACCCCCTTTTTTTTTTTGCATGTTCTTACATTGTAAAAGTGTATAAAATTAATGGAATCATAATGTTTACCATTCCAACCACTTGTGTGTAGTTGAAGTTCAGCTACTATTCTCTTTTATTTCTTTCCCCCCCCCCCNCTCTCAAAGACCTCCAAATAAGAGAGAACATCAAACAAGAGAACACCAATTAACGGAGAGTCTGACCTCATTTGTTCATTGTTATAAACACTGTATTCATAAGTATAGGCTGTTCATGGTAAACTGAGCACTTTCGAAATCAACCTTTGAAAAATATCACTGCTCCTACCTGCAAATATTTTAATGACCACACTGACTGGCACGCACCAAGTAAAGTTGGTAACGATTAAGGGAACGTAGTTACATGCAATAACCTTGAATTAATAGTTTCAGATATACATTTGTTAAAACTTAAATGATTTCTTTTACTTTCTGGTTTTTCAATGAATATAAGAAGTGTAAGAATTAGCAAATTTGTAAAATATTTCCTTTTATAATAATTCCACAGTCTCACTTGACCGATGCAGGAATAAAGTCATTGGGCCCATCACAATGTTAATTTTACATATGGTGTAAGAATACGCAATATGCATACAAATAGATCTCAAGCAGGGCTGTTAAAAGTGCTCAGTTTACCGTGAACAGCCCTTTAAAATAAAATTTATTTGTGCAGTAAATAATGTGTACAAATACCATAAAAGTGTTCATAAACCGGTGTAGTCTTCACTCCGTAATATTTAGGAAGGTTCCCTAAATAACACGTAAAAGTGTACTGTTCTGTGGATGAACCCTAGTAATACGTCACTCTTGAGGAGACTTAAATGAGGATTATTTTTTTCCCTCCTGATAGTATAACTCTGCTTTTTAATATATCCTTTAATCAAGAGACACTTTTTTCAGCTGTTACAATCAAATTGTTTGTCGCTGTGCATAACAGTGACATAATCCAATAAAAGTATGTTGCTGTAGACACTACTTTGCCACAATTTGAAAGTAGTTTCATAATAGTCTTAAACACTTTATAACTGCTTAAGTTATGTTGTTCCTTACGGAGTACGTCGTTTGTGAAGAATATGTAAAATTGTTTCTGAAAGCAGTTAGACATCTACAAGACACTTATAAGATATTTTGTACAAATTGTTATCAATGCTCAAATACTTTAAGGGTTACAGCTTAATAATTTATTTCAGTAGGGACAAGATTTTGTGGTGTTCTTTTAAGGTGAATTTCATTTTTAATAATACCAGATTCCAGTGTTATCGGTTTCATTATGAGAGATGCATAAATCGAAACTTTATAACTATCTGCCGAGACAGGCGGAAATGACGCGGTAAAAGACGTCAACCCGTCGTCCAGTCTATAGCTAAAATAGTTCATTATTAGAGCCAAAATTATACTGTGTTATTTTAATGCAGATTATATTATTACAAATTGATCATCAGTTAACAATAATTTATCGTAATTGCATTGAGATTTTAAAACGTTTATGCAATTGCATTAACAAGGGAAAGCATTTTATTTTAAGTAAGATAACATAGAGCATTAACCATAGGTCAAAAAATCACTTTTTAGGGTTTTAACGTTTTTTCTTACACATGTTGTGGTTCCTAGCCAGTGTGGATTTCTGTTGCAATTTTACAGGAATGTCTGCAATATGGTTTTATAGAGAAAAAAATCATTCCAACCCGGAAATTAAACAATTTTTATATTTGCTTTTACAATTTTGCTATTCTCATTAAATTATCATTTAAATCCTATCCACATTGTATGAAATATTTACTGGTTTATTCACTCGGCCAAAATTTCTACAACCGAAAATTATTTTTTTTTCTTACCATCATCTGAAAACCTAAATTTGGGTTATCACTTGGTTTCTGCATATCTTTGTACAAATTGTTGGTCATCGTTCCACAGACAAAATAATATTTTTGGCTAAATTAATTTTTATTTTTTATTTTAACTGAAATTTCGGTGTTAGGTGGTGTGGTGTATTAACTTGTATTTCGGTGTTTGGCGGTGTATTAACATGCATTTTGGTGTAATTTTGGTTTTATTGCTATTCACCCTCATAACCTTGTCTCTATTTATTTGGTATAAATAAGTTGTGTAAGTGCTTCTGAAGGTAATGTCTCGTACATGCACCTACTGTGTTGTGACTGTTTGTTTCAGCTCCAAATTTTGTCAGTTCACTGTCTCAGGGAGACTTTGTTTATTTCTTCTTCCGGGAGACAGCTGTAGAGTACATCAACTGTGGAAAGGTATGCCACCGGTACTTATGTTCATTAATCGCATGCACTTGCAAACTTTCAGTTTCAAGCAAAAATTACAACACCTTTCGATTCCTGGCTGGTGAGCTTAGCAAGTGTTCGTCTTTGAAAGCCATTTCAGCCAACAAAATAATACTTTCCTTCTGAAAGTATTACCATGCACTTGTGTAACGCATACGTATGCAAAAATTTTAACTTTTCTTACGCTGCTATTTTGAAGTAAGCAATGCTACAAAACTGTTATTAAATTATTCTAAAAGCAAAATAATTACCTGTCAAATAACCTTTAATTTTCGTTATATTTGGTCAGAATATTTCAAGTACACCTGTGTATGTATGAAATAGATATAAAATTCAGGGAATTTTTAGTAATCCCAGTCCACCACAAAATAGGGGAGGATCCAGAGGGGGGTGGGGTGTTTATAGAGGTCATGATCCCTCCAATACCCTCACTTTGACATGAAATTGTCCTGTGAATATTTTAAAATTGAAACAAAATATCAGAATTTTTTAAACTACTGATTTTATTCAATTAATTTAATATTCTTTCCTAAAATTATGACACCATTGACACCAATTATGACAACATTGGTAGACACTGCCAGTGGTCATTGGGTTTTCTCATAGCACTCCCATCTCCCACACCATTTCATTCAGGTATGCGAAGGACCGCTGCTTAGAAAAATGTTCAAACACTCTAACATTCTCCCTTGTGGCTTACAACCCCAAAACACTTACAGTGAGGCTTTGTTTGTACTAGAGTCAGACGAGCTCTAATGTTCTCGAAGGAAACATTGAAAATACATCTGAGCTAACCAATATGGATGTAACTGAAACAGAAATTCCAAAACTACCGTTATGTAATCCTCTGTACCTTGTCAAGCTATGAGTTTTAATGTTCGATCATAAAGTTTGAGTATGCAGATTTGTAAAAAAAAAAAAAAAAAAAAAAAAAAAAAAATCCAAAATGGCTTGGATTTCTTTCCCTTAAGATTTTGGCTCACGGGCCTTTGGAGCAAGCCCACCTGTTAGGCTCGGATTCACCCCTTTTGCAGAAATTCTTAGTTTTCATGTCATAATTTCAGTTTCAGTGGTATTATTGGAAATGTTTGATTATAGAAAATTTACAATTCACTTGTTGTTCAATACTTCTGTTTCTAATTTGCACAGTGTGTTATTTCCTACTTTCAAGAAGGCAGGAACTTACCGATAAAATATAAATATGTTCTCGACTTTTTACAACTAGCAGATAACGCACAATTATAATTTAGCACAAAATTATTAAACAACTCGTAAAATGAAAATTTTCTATAATCAATCCACGCATTGTCAGTAACTACTATGAATCCGACATTTTGACGTCAAATCGAAGAATTTCTGCAAAAGAGGTGAAGCCGAGCGTTAAAGAAATTTGACAAAAACTGGGTATGCCTGTGGTTCCACCCCTAACTCGGGTGATCACTGCTGGCACCACCCAAATTCCTTTCACTCTCGCTTTTGATATACAGAAAAACTCAAGCAGTATTCATAATCTCCTCTCCCCCTACATTAAAAAATGTAAATTAATAAAAACTAATTTCCTGCCGATTTGTTAAATGATAAAGGCACTCTATTTTTTACCATCTGCATCGGACACAATAGAGAGTCTATCAATGTTGTGATGGTGGAAGCAGCGCAAAGTAATGTCCGCGTGTGGGAGAGAGGCCACGCCAGATTGCTGACTGTGACAAAGTATCGTGATTAATAACTGTCAGAAGGAAAAGGGAAGGGTGATGGGATTATTCCATTGTGATGGAACTTGTTTTGTGCATTGTTGTTTGTCGTTTGGGAGGGATCTGTTGTAGTCGTGCTTTGCGAGGAAAGGATTGGCTGCAGGAACTGGCTTCGCTGCCTTTAGTTGCATTTACAAGGACAGGCTTACAGTTTTTATCTGCAAATTCACTTCCTTAATGGATCTATCTGTCAGTAAATGATTTTTAATATTTTGTTCGCCATTCGATCATTTATTTCAATTGTGTCCGTACAATTTCATCAATTACCATTTTTATACTAAAAAGTTCATCGGTATGAGTAATGTTAACTTAATTATTGTCTTCTACAGCTTTTGTGATTAATTTTGGAATGTTTATGAGATACATATTTATAATTTGCAATTTCTTAGTTATTCTCCTCTTTCAGTTTACTCTTTATTTATTACATGAGTGATTTTTCCCCCTAAATTTTGCTTGCAGAAATCCGTATCATGCATAATTTTAGATACATAACAGGACACGGTTAAACTGCTTGAATTAAGTATCTATTTGTTTATAATGGTAGAACTAAAACTTTATGTGTTTAAATGTAATTACATTTGGTGTTAAAAGTTTTTGTAGGAATGAGTAGTTAAAAGTGTTTGTAATCTGCGGATGTAAATCATTGTTCAATCACCGTTTCTGATTTGCAATGTGAGGCCGCAATCTTCCGAAACCCACCCACAGTATGACTGTTTTTTCCTCTAACCTTTACGTACGGTTCGACACACTACAGTTTTTACTTTAATAGCACTTTGAATCAGGATTACAGATCGAATGGATGTTGATGATGGTGTTATCTGTCACTTTGTACAGAGAAACATTTTTAATAACAAAAGTTTGCAGCATTTCAAACATTTACATGAAGATGTAATTGTTCATAGTGGTGAGATGCGGTTTTGGGTTGGGTGTTGCAGAATGAAAGCCCTACCATTGGGTGTAGTGTTAAAGAGTAGCTTCCCTCATCTTGACGACAATATCAAATGATAATTTGTCTTCGGAGTTGAGATGTGTGCTTGTTGGTAGGATCGCAACACCTCCCTGAGACGAATGTCGGAGCAGGACCGTGAAGAACGTCTCGGCAACACGGTGCTGAAGTACGTCTTGTGCTTGTTGCAGGCAGTGTACTCGAGGGTGGCTAGAGTGTGCAAGCTGGATAGGGGCGGGCCCCACCGCTTCCGCAACCGCTGGACATCCTTCCTCAAGTCCCGGCTCAACTGTTCTGTCCAGGGAGACTTCCCATTCTACTTCAACGAAATACGTAAGCCACGTGTATTCCTCCTCATTGTCGACCATTCAGCACTGAGCTCTGTGGGCCGAGGTTGTTGTGGCCTCTGCCTTCAAGGTCGAGAGGTTAAGGTTTTGAATCTCAAGGGGGCGAAAATGGGTGTTTGTGGAATGTTTGTTTCCACATGTGAGAGCCCTGAAGTAAAATTATGCATTTTTATTAAGCTAGTTGCTGGCAGTAATGTATTATGCATGATGTTTTGTTTCATTTGGACCTGTTGCATGTGTAAACAAAGTATTTTTATAGTGTCCCAAGAAACCCCAGATGATGGTATTATTTAATTGTTAATATTGTCAGAATTTCATTACTCACAGATAAATGGAGAGGAAATCTATAGAATCATATAAAATTTATGTAACCATTTCCTCCCCTCATTATTCAATACTGTCAGCTATCTGCACAAGCGTGTAAACACCTGTCCACGTGAATTTAAGCAACTTCTGCAGAAGCTTATTTTCGAAGTTTCCATTTGCTCAGGGAAATATATATCTTTTTTTAAAACAGTTGTTATCGCCATCAATAAGTAGCTAGATCTTCAGGTGTTGAAGTAGTAGTTAGAATCCCAGTGTGCAAGGCTGTAATTCCGCACCCGCAAACAAAAGTAGAAGGGTAGGAGGAACACTTAAGGGCAAGAATTAAGGGTGGCCACTTGCATGTTATATCCAGAGTCATCCTGCGTTTATTACAAAAATAACGTTAAATTGCACGAGGCGTTACACACATATACCAAAATAAAAAATGACGTAAGTCCTGAGACGTAAACCAAATTATTCGATACCTCATCTGTTTCACCTCAAGAGTCTCCATTCTATGGAAGGACCAAGTTGGCTGCTGAGGTAACAGAAAAAGGTTTTTGAAATAAATGACACACACAGAATTACCAGATCAATGAAAGTAAAGTTGAAGACCACAACAGACCTGGTTGCCCGCACCCATCCGGCTTGAGCTCGGAAATGAGACTGCGCAATGGCTGTCGGAAGCATGTCGCATACCCTGTGCCGGAAGTGGCGCTCCCGTAGTCGAGCACATGTATCAAGGATAGAGTTTGATCGAGATGGAAGGAAATACAATAATAACACTAAATTCACCAAGACATGCACAGAGTGCACAAGCAAAGCAAATACATAGAAACACTCACAAACTAACATAAAACACTTTTGCACTTCACACTCTAGGTCTTGATGCAGCATGCACAACATGCTGATGCTCTGAACACGTGCATCGCATGCGATAACCACACGCCTTGCTTGCAATGACAGCGGTGCCAGTCTTGCACCTCGTGTGCGCGCGACCCGTGATGGGCTTTCGCTGGCCAAGGGATAGGTCGGATGACACAATTGGAAATTTCGTAAGTGTTGGTACCTTGCCTTACAACCATATAAAAATTCTCTACGGTGCACCAAATCATATAAAGATCTAAGATATCCATTGTACTTTTTAATTTTCCTTTTTTCCCAGGCATGCACAATTTCTCACCACTTACGTCTGTTTGTTTTCCTTTATTTTTGTGTTTTGCATATGGTTCATTACTACTTTCCCTTCGTCGCTGCTGTACTTTTGGTATTTTTAAAAATTGGGCGATGAAGCAGTTTACTTCTCACAGAACTTAATTATGTTCCTAATAACTTCTCTGCACTTACTCTAATTTGTTTTGTTGCTTGCCTTGCATCCTGTTCACATTTTATTAAATACTAAAAATTAAAGGCATTTTCGGTTAAACTTTTTTCATTTAATTCAAACATGTGCTGGTCCGTTGATGTACACACAATAATTTAAAGCACAAACTCTGGGATTAAACCTCAGCCTGCACTGAAGCGTCAACATGGCAACACGAATGTATTATGGTCACTGTGACACCTAACACCTGTAGTTGAGCACTTTATCTCACTGTGAAGGAGAAAGGGTGAGTAAGACGGTAAGGGGGAGGAAGGCGTGACCTTGTGTTGTTCACATATATTCCATACGCACACTGGGTAGTACTTACTTTTTCCATAATGTTCAGTTGAACTGTAAATTAAAGAAGGTAGCCACCCTGGCTGGATGTCTTGTTACTAAGTGCAAATAATATTGAACAGTTGGTGCTGACCCTTTGAAGGCCTTATACAATTCCCTGGCAAGCATTCTTTGGTATTCATAGCCTCAAGAGAGGTCCCAAACACAAAGTTCCTTACCACTTGGATGATGTACAGGACTGCACCGACCAATTAGTGAGAGGCACGCTCTTTAAATCTCTGCTTATACACCTAAATCCACTTTCAGCACAGGTTACTTTTTTTGCTTTGATTTATAACACTTTCACAACCAGCTGTTTCTGATTTATAACATGAAAACATAACTGTTATACTATTATTAAAGTTAATATTTATTTGGAAAGAGTCTACATTTTCATGTGCCACTCTCTCATTTGCCTAAGAAAAAGAAAGATACATCAGAACTCCTTCACCCGCCATTCGAATTATAAAATTTTTGTGCTTATTTGTGCTTCCTTGATTGTTTTGTCATGGTCACTCAGGCTAGCCACTACAATTTCAATGAGGAAAAAAAATGTTCCTATCTGGCTACAATTTCTGGCCTCATATAGGGTTAAGAGAAACTACTAATAAAGTACATAAAATTAGGACCCTCACGAACATGCATACTACAGTATGGCAATAAAGTACAATATATATGGCGATTCAGGGACAATGCATTTTAAATGGGACAAAACTGGCACAGGTGCCGGCCGGCCGCCATGTTATGACATCACCTGACCGTCATATTGGATCTGGGTGACCTTGATCTTGACTCCGTTACCATGACTTTAAATGACTCTAAACCCAAAAAATCAAAAAAAAATTATAAAACAAATTTTCCAAAAAAATCAATAAAATAAAAAAAATTATTTAGAGATGTACATGTAGTTGGTCGGGGTTCGATGACAGGTGCATCGACTAAGCTCCCGGCACGACCTCTCCTCGCCAGATCGACCAGTATCCATCTCGTCAACCATGTTAGATGTTTATGGCCTTGACCTTGGATGACCTTGAAACTGAAAAAATCCCCAAAAAATGTGTAAACATTCGAGAAAAATAAAAACCTAGGTAATAATTACACTGACGTAACCTGACTGCAACCTTGTATCCAGGTGACCTTGACCCATGACCTTGACCTTAAATGACTTTGAACCCAAAAAATTTGCAAAATTGTTTTTAAAATTTTCAAAAAAATTACAAAAACTGCTGAGAATAATTTAAAGAATTAGATCAATTTTATTTTTAAATTTATTTAATAAATTTATTTAAGATTAAAATTTTGAATGTTTTGGCTTTGAGGGGATTGGGGACTGGAACCGACCAGCCACCATGATATGATGTCACCAGACCACCATATTAAACCCAAGTGACTTTGATCCCGAAAATCACACCATTTTCCAAGTAATTAAAATAATTGTAAATTTCCAAAAATTTGTAAAAACTAATTATAAAATAAATGATTATTAAAAAGTTTATTTAAAAAAAACTTACATTTACAGAGGTTCCCTCGCCACCAAATCCAGTAGATGACTGACCCTTACGAATGTTTCTCATTGGTTAATTAGTCAGTTCCCTTCCAATCCCTCCACCAATATTCCTCATTGGTTAATTATTTTTGCTCACTTTACCCCCTAAAATTACTGTCCCCTAACGACCAATAAATGACCCATAATGACCTCTGATGACTTGTAAATGACCTCTAATGACTCATAAATGGCCCATGATGACCCCTAAATGACCCCTGATTGTGGTGTGTGGTGCTTAGTGTGGTGCTAAGTGAGGTGTTAAGTGCTGTGCTGATTGTGAAGGGTCGGTCTGGCAGGAGTCAGTTATCTGCTTTAAGTGTGACCATGATTTCAAGCTGACTGAAGAACTTGTCTGGCAGAAACTGTAGAAGATATAACTGCATGGTAATGCGATCAAGGAACTAGCTAAAATGTCTGGATGAATGGAGGCATAAAATAAATTAAATCTCACTGATGAAATGTGTTAGTAAGTATATACATAAACACACATACACAGATATATATATATATACACACATACATATAAACTAATAGCTAGGCCAAGTAGATACACATGTTGCCACTGTGGCAAGGACTTTGGTTTGTTTCAAGATTATGAAAGCCAATGATTGTATGAAGTCTACATTAGAGTTTACCTCTTTGGGGTCAAGGTCATGGATATGGGGTCAAGGTTACCCAGATCCAATATGGCAGATGGGTGACATCACAACATGGTGCCCGGCACCTGTGCCAGTTTTGTCCCATTTAAAATATATTTTCCCCTACTCACCATATATATTCTACTCAATAATATTGTGTGATTAATGTGATGATGATAGTCTTCTTTGTAGCTTCTAACATAGGTTGAAATCTTATCTTAGAGTCAGTGTATTGCCATGAAAGTAGTAATATCAGTGGCAGAACATACAGTATCTGATAATTTAGCCCAAGTTCTTTGGTGACCATAATCACTCATGTAGCCAGGAGTACAAACATCTGGCTTGGTTCATAATTTATGGGTACTGACTCAGTGTTAAGTTCTCCTAAGCCCATTGTCATAACAGAGATCTTGCCATCTTTTATCTTTTATAGTTTTACATAGTTATGTAAAACAAAACTGTAACAAATGCATTGTACCAAAGTGTGTTATGCAGATGCTTGATGGTCCAGTGGTTAAAGAATATGTTCACCACAAATGTAGACCAAGGTAATGTGATTGGCTGAGCAAAGATTGAACATGTATAGGTGTGTGTCCTTTCATTATCTAAAGTTTACAGCCCTATTTTATATGCAAGTTACTGTAAAAGGTGTTACTTTGCCCGTAAGCAATTAATGATTCAATTGTGGAAATAGCAACTGAATGAAAGTGTTTGTGGATCTCGATCAGGGAAGTAATTGATTGCGCCGTGGCACGGGCTGTTACAGAGTCGACGACGGAATTGATCGACGGCACGTATGGCTCGGTGTCGGCTCAACTCATCTATGGTGTTTTCACCACTCCTCCCAACAGCATCAGCGGCTCGGCAGTGTGCGCCTTCTCGCTGCGCGACATCACGGACACCTTCGAGGGCAACTTCAAGGAGCAGACCCAGCTCAACTCCAACTGGCTGCCCGTTCAGAGTATCAAGGTAATCCTCTCTCCGCTCCTTGTCCCTGGCTGACGAAATGCCAATTTTCTGTGCTCTTCTTTAAAGAAACTAAAGCATTATGTAGGGCCGGTCCTTGATGTTTTTCAATTGCAAGCGGACAATATTTTGGAGCTATCCTCTTCCCTCCGCAAACTCCCGCCTGCCGAAGTAAAAATATTATCAAACTGTACTGCAGTTGTGGTTTTCTTTGCTTTCTGGGATATTGGTATGGGTCGGTAGTGGAATACATTTTTAAAATATTTTATTATAATTGAAACAATCCGAAACAACAATGAAAATTGACGCCACACGTCTACTTCCATGTCACACGCGACAGCACAGCACTCTGCGAGTTTGACGAATAAGTTCAGCTAAGTGGGTGCCAGTCATAGTGTCGTTTTGCGCAAAATGGACGAGTCGGTTTACCTTTAAAAGGGGTGTCTTCTGCTCCTCACAATGTGCGTGGGCGAAGGAGTGAGTAGTCGTATTCCCTGCCGGGCCTGGCTCGTTGTTAAATGTGTAATTATGGTGAGTTTAAAAAGTGCCTTTTAGTAAAATTATTTTAATATGATTTAAGATTATTATTAAAAAATATTTACAAAAATTAGTACAGTAATAATTTTCTTTATTTATTCATGCATTCACCTTATGTACTGAAACAGATTCATGGCTCCTTAGATGTTGTCTTTTGCTTGGCGCGCAACATGACTGCTCAATTCGCTGACATCAAGGGCCAGCCCTGGCATTACGCCTGCAACCATTACTTTTGATATCCTTTGACTTTAGTGAAAATTTCAGCTTTGGTGGATTGGTGCATATTAATGTATTTATATATATATAACTCTTTGCATAAGGTACGTAACACTAGCTATCTTGATAACTTTGCACCATTGGATGGCACTATACGGAGGAGGGTAGTGCATTGTCATAAACTCATTTACTAGAGTGCAGCTCAAATCTACAACCAGTGTCACAGCATCGTAAGACCCCCAGAGTTATGGCATTATCTAGAAAAAATATTTGAAAAACTAATAAAGTTAAACTTTTAAGGCACTAGCCATGTGTTAACTTTTGCTACCGTTTGCACATAGATTCACTAAACAGTTGATTTGCATAACGAACGTAAAGTAACTTTTATAGACAATAAAATCATTTCTCAAAACAACAATTTCTATGATGAACATGCTTCACATACCAATTCCAAAATTAGAAGATTACAATTTTATGGGTGCGGTGGGGGGAGGGTGTTAGCTTCTCTTTACCCGCTGCAATAAAATGCAATATAACTGGGTGGACAAGCCCCCCCCCC